>JARTUT010000163.1:0-45047 GCA_030674115.1 Micraspis discolor | reverse complement strand
TGTAAATTTTCATTTTTTCTTTCCCACAATTCATCATTCAATCTACTGATATTTTGATTTTTCACCGTTTAAAAAGACAACTTGAAGTTTTTTCTGAAAAAATTATCAGCACCAGTCAGCACAAATGTAGCACAACTCTATGAGATGATTTTTATGGAAATAAAAAGAAAGTGCGGGGCTATCATTTTTCGAATTTTCCAGTTTTTTTCGGAAAAAACTCGATTTTTCAAAAATATTAACGGCACAACTTCATACACGCGTAGCACAATTTTTCCACATATTCCGATCGAAAATAAACGAAAGTGCGGGGCTAGCCTTGTAATGGATTTCCGGGATTTTCCGGAAAACGTATTTCCTTAAAAATTTTACGGCACAACGCAGCACAAATCTAGCAAAACTTTTACACTCATTTCCGATAAGAAAAAACAAAAGTGCGGGGCTAACTTTTTTTTTATTTTCTGGGAAATTAAGAGATCCATCTCAAAAATTCGAACGGCACAACTCAGTTTACGTCTAGCACAATTCATTTCAGAGGTTAAAACTCAAATTTTCAAAAATGCGGGCTGGCCCATGTTATGTATTCAGTGAAATATCTCAAAACTACTTGAAATAACGAAAATTCTGAACAGCACAAAGCAGTACAAACCTAGCACAATTCAGCACAACAAAAATTTTTTCGAAATCAAAAAGTGGGGCCAACTTCACACACATAGGTATTTTTAAGTTATGCTTTTCCCCATCTCATGGTTACTACATGCTGCTATTTTTAACCCCCAACTCAAAAAGTATTATAAGTTTGACGTGTCTGTCTGTGGCAGACCCTGAACGAATGAACCGATTACAATTTAGTTTTTTTTTGTATTACAGGTATTTTATCAGCGAGTGTTCTTAGACATGTTTGATGAAAATCAATTGAGCCCTTTAAAAGTTACAGAGGTTTTACGCTTTAAAGTCGGGTTTTTTTTTGTTTTGCCTGTCAAATAAACTTGTTAGGTCAACATTAAACTCTTCAGTACATAGCGGGTTGTAAAAATAATCTAATAACTGACAGAAATATCATCAAGGTCACAATCATATTAATAACGGGATTAAAATAACGTATTGAATGGCCTACTAGCGGCAAATTTGTAAATCCGCCACTGAATTGAATCCTGTTTGCACAGGATACAGTACTATGGAATCTTACCTTTGATAAAAAGGCATAGGGATGCACTTAATGCCCTATAAACAACCAAATTGTAAGCAGTAGAAGACCCTGAAAACGTATATATTTTTGGGATCTTTCCTGTAGTTTTGGCATTCTTCAAATTTGTGGGACCTGTTAAAAACCTTCCATGTCGCATCACAGAAAATGGTGAACTAGAATTCCTTGGCATCGAACCACCCTGAAGTTCCACCTCTAAACTTGCTGGTAACAAGGTATGTATCAAATATTGGTACAACGTTTGCATATCACTAGGTTCCAGACCACTCCTAAGGATTCATAATGAAAATTTTGAAATCCTGATTTGATAGAATGCTCACCAGATTAAATGATCATTGTATAGAAATGCGGAATGTTCAACAATTGGAAAGTCGCATTCAAGTGCATTTATAAAACACTGAACTTTGAGGAACGTTAATTTATCTAAGGGTAGGTACTGAATTCCACAAAACACATTGAGAATATCAGCATGAGGCAATTTAACATTGTTAAAATACTAAAAATTAAAGAATTAAATTTTTTCATCAAGTCTGAATAAACTGAATGATACTGACAGCTGAATAAAAGTTTGACAGCCTTGATTTCAGGACTTCTATACCATCCTGGCTCAACGTATGATGAAATGTGTTCCAAAACAACCTATACATAGCATAAGCATGTCTAAGAATTGACTCAGTAAACCTTATCTTGAATATCGCCTTCCAAATATTCACATACCATAGCACCATCTTTAAGCTTATTAATTGTTGGTATCTCCAAAATCTGAAAGTATAAACATATATCAACAGTGATGTGACTATACTTACTAATTGAGATTTTCCTGACAATTAAATTTTTATGCAATTCACTGCATATAGTTGTTGTTGTTAATATAACATCAATAAATTGATTGCTTAATTATACAGGTAAAAACTTATATTATATAATACATTTGAATCAGAACACTTTTTGTTTCCCCTGCAAAACTTAGGAGGTATCGTCACATCACCGTCAATATGCAATACTCCCATATATTTAAAAGAAATTATGTAAATACCGAAATTTAATACAGGTAATCAATACTATGTGAAGGTTAGAAGCTAGAAAAATATCACTATGTACTACTTCTTACCATAACAATCCAAAAGTCTTTTTCAGCTTCTAGAAATAACTGCCTGCGTTTTCTGAGTATGTAAACTTGTGAAGTCTGAATGTACTTTGAACGTTCTGAAATTTTGTATCGATAACAACAATAGTAATTGAAATGATATTTCGATTTACCCTGTAAAATTAAGAATTCCTTCAACTAATCCTACATTTTTATCTGAACCTCACAATGATCAGTATCAGGTTGATAATACAAAATCTTTTTCAATTCCTAAAAATACAGGTTGTATTAGAATCATATTTGAGAACACTTGAAAAGTATACCTCCCTTCTTTAGAGCAAAATTTGGATTGAAAATAAAAAATTCCTGAGGCTAGTTTCAGTCTTGGCACCCATGATAATATAAATCTAAAAGAGAGATCCGGGAATTAGTGAATTCCTAATCACATGCCTTAATATTTACTCTCTAATCTCCAGAATATATAAACATTCCAAAATCAAGAGTGAGGTTAATTTTGTTTATCTTTCAAACTTTCTAGAGATGAACATTAACACCACTGATTAAGGGATGGGTAATCATCGATTTGTGTGAACTTATCCACAGTTTTCTAGCCACGGTTTTCGTCGTACGCTGGGATTCTCGAGCGGTGTTGCCAAACTTAGGTTTGGCGATAGGGAGAGGAAAAATGCATGAAGAATAGTTGAAATCATATAAAATTCGATTGTTGGAAATAGTGTATTTTATCAAGTAATATTTTATTCTACAATGCTTTTGACATTCAGATAAAATGTGATATCTTCCGAAATAATGCGTGCTCCAGGATAATTTTTTCACCGAAGTATTCGGTTTTGAATGCTTTGTCATAATTAGTAATCAGATGAATTTGGGACACATTCAGAAAAAACGTCATATCTCTCAAAATAGTTCGTGCTCCAAAATAATTCTTACACCGAATTATTCGTCTTTAAATGCTCTATCTATCATAATCAGAAATCAGATGAATTTGCGACACCGTCGGGATATCCCAAAATTGAGGATTTAACCCAGCCACGGTTTTTACATTACATTTGATACAAGAAGTCCTCCATAGCAAAATACACGAAAAACAGGTTTAGGGGTGAATTTAACCCTCTCAATCCCTTCCTAAGTGAATCAGAAAAGTATCAAATGAAAGCCTATAAAACAGCAGAGATTTTGTTGAAAATCCGAATTTGATACAAGAACTAATAGTAAACTGGTTTAGGGATTAATTAAACCCACTCATCCCCTCCCTAAGGAAAACAAAGTAGTATCAAATGAAAGCTTTTGAAAAAGCAGAAAATTTGCCGAAAATCCGAATTCGATACAAGAAGTCCTTCATAGCAAAATACACGAATACACAAAATACAGGTTCAGGGGTGAATTTATCCCTCTCATACCCTCCCTAAGGAAAACAAAGTAGTATCAAATGAAAGCTCTTGAAAAAGCAGAGATTTTGCCGAAAATCCGAAATCGATACAAGAAGTCCTTCATAGCAAAGTACACGAAACACAGGTTTTGGGGTGAATTTAACCCTCTCATCCCCTCCCTAAGGAAATCAGAGTAGTATCAAATGAAAGCCTATAAAATAGCAGAGATTTTGTTGAAAATTCGAATTTGATACAAGAAGTCCTTCATAGCAAAATACAGGAAAAACTGGTTTAGGGGTGAATTTAACCCTCTCATCCCCTACCAAAGGAAATCAGAGTAGTTTCAAATGAAAGCCTATAAAATAGCAGAGATTTTGTCGAATGTCCGAATTTGATACAAGAAGTAATTCATAGCAAAATACACGAACAACTGTATTAGGGGTGAATTTAACCCTCTCATCCCCTACCTAAGGAAATCAAGGTAGCATCATATGAAATCCTATAAAAAAGCAGAGATTTTGTTGAAAATTCGAATTTGATACAAGAAGTCCTTCATAGTAAACTGGTTTAGGGATTAATTAAACCCACTCACCCCCTCCCTAAGGAAAACAAAGTAGTATCAAATGGAAGCTTTTGAAAAAGCAGAGATTTTGCCGAAAATCCGAATTCGATACAAGATCTCCTCCATAGATAAATTAATCAAAAGTAACGCTCCTTTCACATTACACGATTTCGCCCGTCCGGGAAAAAATCGCCCGGGCAATTTTTCTTGCTCGACTGTTGAAGAGTACGAGACCTTTCACATTGCACGATTAGAACACGGGCACGTTTTTTAATCGTGTTGCAGCCGTCCAGTGCCTCTAGAACCGCCCGGCTGCCGTATCGTCCTCTAGCTTAGTGGCCCATGTGACCAAATGCACGCTTTCGCACTAGACGGGTTTTAGTCGTACGGGAACTGTCGTCCCCAGTAATGTTTCAGTGTTGGTGGTTTGTCTGCAAAGTATGGAACTGATGTTCCGATGTACGATTTTTATCGTTCAATGTGAAAGTAGCAAAACCACGATTAAAAATCTGGCGATTTTTTCCCGGATGAGATATTAACAGCTAGCAAAGGTGAGTATAACAATCCAGGAAAAGAAACTATAACAATACAGCACATACGATAATCAGGATAATCAGAGCAACTTCCATAATACAAGAGTATAGTAACATGGTAACTATAGCAACTTCAATGGTACAACAAGAATTAATAATCATAGCAAATGTATACTTCAATAATGCAACAGGATAATAATCATGGCAAATAAGTAAATGACTAATTATGACCATCGTCATGGTCACGGCCCCAGGGTATGTGAGCCATAACTATAAATATTGGATGAGCTAAGGAATTGGGAACACGGGGAAGGTCATGGAGGTCCAGCGGCGGCTCTGAAAAAATGACAGAAAGTTTCGCGGTTGATATAAAAAGGTATATTCTCTCATGCCTTATAGCACATGTCAGTAACGGTCCCGCCTTAAGGCCTTGAACCCCTTCAAGGCCTTCGATCCAGGAACCTAAGAAATCTCATACTACAGTATAGGAATGGTCCACAATCTCGAGACCCTAAATGAAATATCATGTAATACGAGCATATAGATAAATAGATAGCAGTACGAGATCGTGGCATAAATAAACAACAAATCTTCATAGAATATCAATCACAAGTAAATAATAAGAACCAGAATGCATTATGGACATAAATAACAGAGACAGGTATAGGTAAACGATAATAAGCAATATAAATAATGAAAGCAGAGAATCTACATAATCAACCGAAGGAAATATACATAACGACAACAGGAAGATACATCACGACAGTAAGAAGAATAAGTTAACACAGTATGAAATATACACAACAATAACCATGACTAGTAAGGCAAGTACATTACACAGTAAAATGACCAAGAACAACAGTACAAGACATACATAATGATAACATGAGACAGGGGTAACTTAACAATGTTAACCTTCGATATAACACCAGAGTGCTACGTACACTGGTTACATCCATTATTCCATATCGACCATACTAGTACTACCACTAGTGAAGGTCTCCATACGTTCTTGCTTAATCACAGGCTCAGAACTACAGAGCGATTGGCAATTCCTATTGCACCATAGGGTACAGTAAATAAAGTTGATCGGTTACACTCCAGTAACACATTGTAGAAAGCTGAAAATAAGGCATTCATTGTTATGGTAGATACCTGAACTGCAAAGGCAATAATATAGAAAATGATGGAATCACATGCTATAAGGAGTTACATGAATCAAACAAAGTATTAAGTGCACAAAGGAAATAGAGATATATGAATCAGACAAAGCATTATGAGAACAAAGGAAATAGAGTTATATGAATCAAACAAAGCATTATGTGAACAAATGAAATAGAGTTATATGAATCGAACAAAACATTGTATGAACAAAGGAAATAAAGTTATATGAAATTAGACAAAGCATTATGTGAACAAAGGAAATAGTTATATGAAGTTAAACAAAGCATTATGTGAACAAAGGAAATAGTTATATGAAGTTAAACAAAACATTATGTGAACAAAGGAAATAGTATTATGAAATCAAACAAAGCATGATGTGAACAAAGGAATTACATTCACAAAACAACAGTATTAATGACAAATGCCCAAACACCACCTAATAATACATCATTGAATTAAACAATAATTAAGGAAACAATCTATAATAATGGCATAGATACAAAAACACTAAATTTCCTGAAACAATGAGAATTCCAATGTTGTTTACCAACAAAAAGGTTAGTAAACTGGATGGGTCTTCCATAATAATTAAATTAATCTGAATTCTACCTGTAAAATAGATTCGAACGGCACTCAATGTAGCAATGGCTTCGTTTTAGCACTAACACAAGCACTCACTAAAAACTTTCGAAAAAGGAACTTAATTCGCTCAGCAGTAAACTGATAATAATCAACACCATCTTCGATTCCTTCCTTCCTCTGGTTTCTCCACGCAGTCGCGTAAGTTGGCTGCGGAAACTTCACAGTTCTAACCATAGAATCTATTTCTCTCTTTGGAGGTACGTGAGGCCAGTGGCGTCTCAATATAGGGTGAAATGAGACTACGATTTTTTGTATGAAAGAAAACCTACGATGTTACAAGTAAAATAAAATTATTTGGAGAAACGTAAAGTGCTGGTCCAATTTCACACCATGATATTTCCCCTAATTACAGCTGAATGAATTATATTTAGTTTCTACAGGGTCTCACAATAAGCTTGATAGAACTTTGAAATTGAATAAAACAACAACAAATTAACCGATTTTGGTTCTCAAACATTTATTTGAAAGATATGGTGTATAAGTTTATGATTTAAACAAGATATCGTTCAAATGGCCTCCACGAGCTCGTTTGCAGACCTTAATTCGTTTGACCCAATTTTCCATGACTCGGCCTAGCATTTCCTGTGGTATGGCCTCGATACACCTCGTAATGTTCTCCTCAAGGTCTTGAATTGTCGCTGGAGAGTTGCTGTACACTTGTGATTTCACATATCCCCATAAAAAAAGTCCAAGGGCGTTAAATCACACGATCTTGGCGGCCAGGCGATGGGGCCGTTTCTCGAAATTAATGAGTCGCCGAACTTATCGCGCAATAAAGTCATGTTGTCGTTCGAAATGTGAGGGGGACGCCGTCCTGTTGGAAATAAAGATCGTCGTCACCAATTTCAACAAATTTCTGGAAGAGAAATTCACGCAGCAAGTCGCTAAGCGCTGGCCGTTCACAGTAACGGCTTGTCCGGCGTAATTTCGGAAAAAGTACAGCCCGATGATGCCACCACTCCACAATCCACACCAAAGTGTGATCTTTTGTGGATGCAAAGGTTTTTCTTGCACCACTTGTGGATTGGAATCGCTCCAATATCGGCAATTCTGCTTGTTAACGAAGCCGTTCAGCCAGAAATGAGCCTCATCAGAAAAGATGATTTTCTTGTGGAAATCTGGATCAGCTTCTAACATCTCTAGAGCCCAATCTGAGAACGCCCGACGGAAACTATGGTCATGAGGCTTCAGCTCTTGTGCCAGCACTATCTTGTAAGGATGTAGGCCCAAGTCAATGAGCAAAATTCGCCACATTGTCATCCGAGATAGCCCCATTTCTGGCGAGCGGCGATTTACGGACACATTTGAATTGTCGCGGACACTGGCCGAAATGGCGGCGATATTTTCAGCGCTGCGAGCATTTCTGCGTCGTACAGGCACCTTTCTATCATGGAGAGAAAACTCACTTTCCAACTTTTTGATTACAAGTCTGATTTGTTGCTCAGATGGAACGAAATCATCACCATTTTTCCGTTGAAACTCTCTTCGCGTGGCCACCGGCAAACGCGAATTTGCGTAATAAATTTGGACGATTTCCAAACGTTGTGTGAGCGTGAAACTTTTTATGGTAAAACTTTGAACCTTTCTGAATAAAATGACATTTCGAACGTCAAAATTCATAAACAAATGTGGCCGCCAAAACCTTACAAAGTTCTACAACCTTATTGGGAAACACTAACGGCCGGTTTCTGAAACGATGATCATCATAGAAATCAACTAATCAGCTGTTAAATCTATGGTCAACTGCCATTTGAGTTGCTGAAAGAATAGTCAACTAGGTTAATTTGACCACGCTGTCAGTTGACACAGTGGTCAAATATTTCAGGTAAATTGTATGTCAATCGTCATTTTGAGTTTCCGAAACGCAAATTAAGGCTAAATCAGTGGTCAAACTAGTGTCAAATAACTTGTCAACTAATCGGTGTTGTTTGGCGAATTAACTTGAAAGAAATCTTGTTTATGAATGAAATCTATGTATTTTCCAAGGAAATCTTAATTTTATCGGTATGTATGAAAATAATTCAATAGTCTTTAATATATAATTTTTATGAAAAGGCATTTATTTTTTCCAATTTTGCGATGTAATATGTTTTCGTTAATAATTTAGTTTTCTCTGAAAAAACAAGCATTTTTGCAACAATTGGTGAATCTATTTTTTTATTGTAGATAATAATTATGGATATCAGCTTGGATATAAGCATGTCTAGTAATTCTAGCGAAGATGAGAACCCAAGGCCACGAACTCTTAGGAGAAGAATGAACTCTTTTGATTTCTACAATGATGTGGAATTCAAAAATAGGTATAGACTGTCCAAGGATATTATAACATTACTTCTGAATATGATAGAGGATAAAATAAAGCCCTTAACATCAAGGAACAAATCAGTTACTGCCTTGGAACAAGTACTTCTAACAATAAGCTATTTTGCAACAGGAGCATTCCAAATAACAGTAGCTGACCATATAAGGGTCCATAAAACTACAGCATGTAGAATAATTAAAAAGTATCTAGAGTCATTGCTGAACTTCGACCCCAGTTTATATCTATGCCAAGAACAGAGGATGAACGGAATAGAATCAAATCAGAATTTTATTCTATAAGTTCATTTCCGAACGTGATTGGATGTGTAGACTGCACACATATAAAAATACAGTCACCTGGAGGTCCACAAGGTGAGCTTTTCAGAAATAGAAAGGGATACTTTTCTCTTAATGTTCAGGTGATTTGTGATTCCGCAGGGATTATTTATTGTAGGACAGTGGCCACCCTTGTCGCTCATATTTATTGACTCCATTTCTGAGGCCATCAACTCCCGGTGAGCAAGCCTACAACAGAGCACAGATCAAAACGAGGAATACTGTTGAAAGAACATTTGGTGTCATGAAGAGACGTTTTCCTTGTTTGTCTATGGGAATTAGGCTGAAAATGGAGACAACCATGAATATCATAGTGGCATGTTGTGTTCTGCACAATTTCGCATTAGTTCATAATGAAGACGTAGCAGACTTTGATATCGGAGAGAACTTCCCAGATGATCCCCCAAATACTTCTACAAATGATGAAAATATATCAGTCAGATCTTTGTTAGTATCAAGACTGAAAACATTCTATAAATCCAATTACACCAAATTTCATTTCATTGTTTTTGCTTCTGTGTACTGTGATAAAATAATAGAATTGGATGATGTATGAACAAGGTTGTTTGCTCAATTATTTTGAATACTTCAAATTAAAACGATATTTTTCATTTTATTAACCTATTGATGACAAATTTTTCAGTTGAAAAACAGCATCTGTATTTTAATACACCAGATACGACTTAATACACAGGTACAGTTAAGCCGCTAAAAGATTCATAAATGCAATCTATCGTAAGAAACAGTTGTAAGCAAGTTCAACCAGGTATTTTTTTATGGTAACTTGAGGAAAATTATAAGGGTGTTAAAATTTAAACATCAGTTATCGGATAATTTTAAAATCTTAACCACAAAACACTGATATCTTAACCTCTTTAATCACAGAATATTAGTTTTTATCGGAGAATCTGTGGTTGGACAGTCTGGCAACAGGGTCGCCTCATGTCAACTGAAAATGATCATAGATTAGTTAAATATGCACTGAACATCCTTTCGGAAACTCAAATTGATTTGACATCTCTGTCAAGATGATCATTGTGTTAGTTGACATGAGATTTGATCATCCTTTCAGGAACTGGCCGTATATATTCAGAGTGAGTGAAAGTAAAATGCACCTGCTTTATCTAATATATTAATTTTATTTTCTTTATATCATTTCATTAATTTACATTAATCTGTAATGTACATTATTAAAGGGTACAACATTCCAAATTAAATGGACTTATTTCCAGAGAAGATGAAACATTTATTCCGATGTCATTTCTGAGTTGCTCATCACATATTTTGGGTATGCCAAGTCCCTCATTCTTTCCATGGCAATCCATTCCAAGAGAAAACTGTAAAATAGTCTAAATTAATAATTATAACTCTCGAGACATCACAAATAATATTATTCATATCGATTAACTCCGAAAAATCTTCCAAAAATAGCTATTTATACAGAGAGTTAGAATAAAGTAGGGATTCCATAACACATTTCAGTGGTGAAATCTATCGAAAGATGTGAAACGATATAACAGAAATCTGGACTTTGAAACTAAAAAGAGCGAAAATAACGAAGTGTTTATCATAACGTTTATTACAGTTAATTAAAGAAAGATCGCACAATGGAAAGTCAATAAACTCTATGTTCTAAAATTTATGGTCATTAAAAATATGAACTAGAATAATTGTCATCCCCATTATCAAATACATGAAAGTAAATTTTTACAAAGCATAAATTCAACTATTATATCACAACAACAACTTTACGACAGTTCATATGATGAAGGTATGGCTTTATATTCTGCAAAAGATGCTATGGTGGTGTTTTTATTTTCTGGTATGTCGGAAGTCTTTAATGATCTATTATAATAATATGATGCATAGTAAGGTCTAGCGCCAAAACCAATCAACCGATTTTCATCAAATTTTTTTTAAATTAACGGTAGGCATCTAAACTGATGCAGAAAAATAATAAAAAGTGCCAAACATCCATAATTTCTCTAAAAAACACAAAAAACTTAAAAATTAAGGGTGTTTGGCATGTTTTCGCTGTAGATGGCGCCACCGCTCAACAAATTTTTACTGATATGGGCTTCAAGTTCTTCTTCTTGAACTCCAAGTCACCATTACTGTCATATAACTCATTAAAAACATTTGTCAATCTGATTAACTTCATTTGTATTTAAATTATAACATGTGACTTATAAATCATCTTGTAACATTGCTAGAAGAGGAAAAACACTTTATTTCAGTTGTTTTATATAGGCTTTCAATTTAAAAGGGTGAAGTGAATTTCAATTAAACCAAGGTATTTGAAGACTTTAAAAATCGATTCCATTTTTTTCAGTGGAACTCGATTTGTTCATTCAGACCCATTAAACAATCTTACAAATCGATTTTTTTGGTCAAATTATATTGCTGAAATAAACGAAGATGCCAAAAAAAGTCAAGATAAATTTGAAAAAACAAATTGTTTACAATAGTTTGGTAACTATAGTCTGCTCAATCAAGCATACAGATGATGATATTATTTATGTTTTTGCGGCTCAGATACAACATGAAAACTAAGAGATGAATTTCATTAACTTAATTTGTATTTAAATTATAACATGTGACTTATAAATCATATGGTAACACGTGTTTTGACGAGCTTGATTTTAAGTTTGATTTTAAGCTTATTTTAATTTCCAGACCTAATGAGTAAGTTGATTTAGAAAATTATAATTGAAAAAAATATTGAAAACCCAAATTTGGACGGTTATTCTCCATTATTGGGTAAAAATTGAAAACGGGTCACGTCCGATTTTTCAATTTTGATTCAGGTCCAGTGTAAAATTTTAATTTACAATGGAGACACGACGACGAAGCAGACCAGTGGGTTCTCGAAACGCTACCCGGACAACCCGAACTGAAAGAAACCGACGCTGCGTTCATAACAATAATTTCGCAATGCGATCAGCATTTGTAGCTGTAAGGGCTCCGGTTGAAGACGAAATTCCCGCGAAATGAGCGAATCGTGTCAATTTTGCAATGCTCTGCATTTTAGGGGTGAAAAAGGGCGAGATGGATTCAGCTAGTGCTGCCAGAAAGGCAAAGTTGTAATGAGCGAGCAGATGCGATTTAAATGAGTACCATCTTTTCTCAGAGACCCTTACCCAGGAACAGATGAAGAATCGGAGAATTTCCAAAACAATATACGCCAGTATAACAGTGGTGGTGTGGTTTACGACTGGTTTGAGAGTTATTTAAGAAATCTTAAGCAAAAGGTCAGGTTCAAGGATGTGGTGTCTGGAGAATTGGATGTATACTATGGTGTTCCTCAGGGAAGTGTGCTGGGACCTCTTCGACCTGTTCGACCATTATGTTTTTGTTTAATGATGGCAGAATAGAGCAACTTTGAAAACTTCAGAATAGGGGAATGCGAGTCTTTCTGGGAGTGAACAAACGTACTCCAATTTTGTCAATGTTGGATGCTCTTCAGTGGCTATCAGTGAAGCAGAGATTATATTATTTCACAATGATTTTTATATATAAGATTTTGATAGGTTCTGCACCTGATTATTTTTGGGCGTTTGTTGATTTCACTGACAGCATACATGGGTACCAGACTAGGACTGCTGGCAGTTCTTATTTGAGTAGAGTGAATCATTCTGGAAGCATGAAATCGTTGATTTATAAGGGATTTCAGGAGTACAATGCTTTGCCAGTCAATATTAAGGAATGGACATTCCTTCATTTGTGAGATTTTAAGTGTAAAATTAGAAAATATGCTAGGATTAAGAAATGAAGAAGGTTTCAGCATAGTTATAGTGTTGTATATGTGTGTGTATATATATGTGTTTAATTTTTTTTCTCGATTTGCTTCTTTAATGTTGTAGTGTGTTGGCAGTTTGGATGGCTGTATCTATACATTATGTATTATTCTTTGTATTTATTTATCTATCTATCCTTTGCGTTTGCTTCCCAAACAGTTAGCGTAAGAGAATTTGCATCAACTGGCCCTTATTCATTTTGTCTGCATGGAACATCATACAGCAGAATTGGTTCCATTATTCCGCAACTTGGAAACACGCCCAGATTCTGTTAACAGACAACTATCCTAGAAGATATAATTTGCCGACAGGAGACAGTGTTGTAACAATATATGTCGGCGAAAATGGAGAACCGCCAGAACATATTAATTTTGCGGTTCATGCAAAAAATGGACCATTGCAAACAATATGAAATCTTAGCCCACGCATGGATCCAATGGCGTACCCACTATTTTTTCCGAACGGCGAATTTGGTTTCAGCCTCAACATAAGCCACAGAAACGAACGTGCAACAGCCCAGCATAACCGTTTGACCAAGAGCCTATTGCACCAAAATACTTTGCAACTTTTCACTTTGCACTTTGCATTTTGTCAAATTTGCAAATTGAAAATTTATTCTGTTGCACAACATTCCCCCAAACATTTTGCGAGGAAAACGAATGGAAAAAAGTCCATGAGTTTGCCCAATCGCTAAAACTGGCAGGCCGAGACCGACTTTGGACATTTACCAGGGACGATTTATTTGGTTTATGGAAAAGTAGAACTTTGATATAAATGTAGCAATAATAATTTGATCTACATATACATATACATATACATATCTACATCTGATATACATATTTTCTCTTCCAAGAGGCCAAACGAGATAATTCCCGAAAAACTGGAGGTAGTTGAGGAAAGGAAAAAATGATGGATGAAATTGATTCTTCCATACTTAATATAATAGAAACTGAATCCCTAATTCTGGATGGGTTAGAAATTCTGGAAAGTGATGGTACCGGCAATCCTGGGTAATATATCAAATATTATCACCTTCCAACTGAGATAATTTAAAATTTTAGAAGTAAATACCCCTTTGTTTCCGATATTGCGCCAACACTTTTCACAGAAGAGAACACTGATATTATTGATTCTAACGAAGGAAATCATTCTCAATTCAGAAAAAGAAAGAGGAAAATAGATCCCCACAAGAAAAAAAAGACGGGTTGCACTCCGAGAGTGCCGGCAGAAGTGAAAACTTGAATATTAACGTTGTGCATTTTTGATATTTTGGAATGGTTAGAGAATAATTTTGTATGAATTGCTTTCATTATCAGTATAAAAGTGCTATTATTCATGTGGTGGAATACAATATTCATTTATTGCGCTATCGTACACCAAAATGACAATAGGTTTGTTCGGGTGGCAGTTCCCAGTTGTACTGGGGTCACAAAGAACCAGGTTCTGTAACTCTTGGAATCGTCGCAAGTTGTTCTATGACACGAACGGGTGAGAACAGGTGGGAACAGATAATTTCAAAACGATATCGTTAAGTGCATAGATAAGTGAAAGTAAGGTTATGTTCTACATCATGGACATTGAACTCTAAATACCATATAGGTATTCATATAGAGTTCAATGATCATGGATCATATCATGGATAGTGTTAAAAGATATTGAATAAGTCATTGTGTTATTAAGACGGTGGAAATACTTTAGAAATTACAAATATTAAAATTGAACAATTTTTTTTGCCATAAATAAATAAACATAAACATATCCATATAAATAACTGTAATTTATTTGTAATGAAATATTTAAAGAAATGATTTAATTTAATTATAATTTGAAATTTCAATACATGTAGTAGTGGTCATCAGTGGAGAAATTATTTTTGTTAGTTCATATCAGGATAAACTGTGAATTTTTCTGTTATTTCATTGTTATTTTGGTGGAAACTGTGTACAGAAAATTTTATATAATAGAATTAGGTAATTGTATATGGAACTGGTGGCATTTGGGAATTAAATGAAAATATTTTCTAACAATTTTCATAGCTTTGTAATTATTTTTTAGATAAGAATTGTTTTAACAAGTCGTTGTGTTCTTGAAAGAAGTCATTCCTCCGTTTCCTTCCTAAATTTTCAATACATTTTGAGTGGTTGAAAAGTAAAGATACTACAATCACGAAATAACAAAAATAAATATATAGTATATAAATACGAAATATCGTATATATAAATAATATAAAATAATTATCTTACATACTTTGATCAACAACGATGCAATTGTTTTATTCATCTATTGCAAATGATCCTTCCTCTTCTTTGAAATAACAAAAATTTTGAGAAGCTGTTATAACGAATTGATTAAAAATTTATACTCCCACAACATCAAATATACTCAAAAACAGCTATGCGAATATCCTTGTCACCAAATATATAACTTTGCCAATTAGAACTACTGAAAATTTGAATCACCTATGATTTGAATTTACCGCTTCTTCTGTTGTACCTTGTACCATCTCTAGATCAGGAACCGTAACAACAGTAACGAACAGTTCCAAAATCAAGTATTCGGACCACACGAACGACAAGGAACTCCTGTTCCATCCCAGACGAACGGGTGGGAACCACAAATTACCAAAAATTACAGTTCCGAACTGCCACGCGAACAAACCTAATTTATATTACATTAACATACACAAACATTCGCACAAGCGCCCTGCACCGCTTAAACGAAACAGCACACGCAGGCACGGTAGAAAGAGTGGGGGATATTATTCCCTCTCCTACTCCTCGATCTTACGCTTTTTCGATCAGCATTACGTGACCCTGACGCGAGTTTGGATGTTTTTACCCATACAAGAGAGTGCTCAGCGCCGCTAAAGAAGTTTCACTTCAAAAAATCAGCAGGAAAATGATGAAAAAGATTCCTTGCATGAATTGAAAAGGAAAGCTTTAGAAATTGAAATATATAAAAACACCTTAAGAGCAGCTAAGCTGGAGAAAGAATTAGGATTATCACCCTCAAAATTTACAGAAATATTTTTCACGAAAACTGTTTGTGACATGGCGGTAACAAAATTTATAGATTATAGTGACACAGATTCTGAAAGTTAGATTTATTTGTTGTAATGATAGGTTATAAAGAATGAGTTACTTCATGTTTAACAAATTCATAATTAATTGTATGGAATAAAGTGGGTATTGATATTCTCGACTTTCAATCTACTAACTAACTAATTTCATTGATACGTCCTTGCGTTGAAGGCTCCTTCTCCTTGAGACTTCCGTAGGTGTCCTTTATCAGCCTTCGAGTACGTTTATGATGTATGTTGAATCTTCTTTCAACCACATCATCAGGTGTCTACGTATAGGTGGGATGAGCCAATTTTTGGTTGGATAAGCACTATCACCCAGAATAACAGCACCAGGAAATGGGCGCCATCCTTCTTCAAATTTCCTGTATAATGCTGTGTTTCTGAGAACTCGAGAATCATGCACACTTCCCGGCCAACTAGCGTTCACTGAATAAAAATAATAATTTGGGGCACAAACCATCATGGTGTTGAGGGAATGATTTCCATGGCGGTCAACATAATTTTCTTCGTGATTTTATGGGGTGTCTATTGGTATCAGTGTCCCATCCACACATCCGCAGACAGATGGAAAACCTCCTTTCTGGTAGAATTGTAGAGCAATGTCATTAGTATTAGTAGATGGCCAACATACCGTCGATTGCAACATTGTATTGACAACAGCATTCAACACCTTATGGACTGTTCTACATACTGTGCTTTTATCAACACCATGCATTGATGCTACGCCGTGATGTTGAGAACCATTTCCGAGCCAATGCAAAGTTATCAGCAACTGCTGGTTAGCATCGAAGGAATTGTTCCTGCCATTTCTATTTTTAATTTGTCGTCCTATCTTCTCCAGTATGAATTCTGTTTGTCTTTTTGTCATACGAAACGATTCTTTGAATGAAAATTCGTCATTTAATTCGAAATTTCGTTTTCTGGGAACATTTCTAGCCTGTTCTGAGTCACTTTCATCGCTCGGATATAATATTCCACGGATCATATTGAAGATATCACAGTTTGCTTAGAGCTTCTACCACTTTTCATTCATTTGACAAATTTGTCCTATCTGACATTTGATTTGAAAAGTTCAACTTTTGGTGCAACAGAATACTATCATTTCTGCGAAGTGCTTTTCACTTTGCACTTGACTTTCACATTGCACTTTTCAATTATGAATGCCTTTCGTGCAACGTAATTCATTTGAAAAGTGAAAAGTGCAAAGTGAAAAGTTGCAAAGTATTTTGGTGCAATAGGACCCAAGCTTCAATACTACGCTTATCGAATTGGCGTAAGATCGGGGTTTAGTGCATTACACAGTGCGTAAAATTGTTTCAGCAGCATGTTTGCTGTTTATACGTCAATCAAGAAAGTAATAACTTAAATTGGATAAGACAGAATCAGCCAAGATTAAGAACAGAAAGGTATCAAGGTTTAATGGATTATGTAGAACAAGAAGCGTAGCAGGGAAATGTTCCTCCAGGAAGAGTTATTATCATGCCATCAAGCTATGTCCACGGAACATGCAGCAAAATTATCAAGATGCCATGGCAATTGAGCGGAAATATGGTAAACCAGACGAGCTAAGCTTTTAAAATGTCTTCTCGACATGATTGCACCACCTCAAATTTTTGTCAACATAGATATCCAGGAACCTAATCGCCTCTTCAGCTTTTAAGGGGACATCATTGTGACATACCTCAAAGGAGCTGTCAGTTGAAATCGAACGCACTCGGTCTTATCATTTTCATGATTAGTGCTTGTTGTCTGCACCAGTTCTCGAATTGATCTATTAGGTATATGGAAACTTCCTTGAGTTCTTTCGAGTCAGCGGCAGAGACAGCAATAGAAATATCATCATCAAAAATTATCAACTTCATTGAGATCGCAACTAGATGTTCAGGTAGATCGTTAATGAACATGATGAAATGCAATGGTCCCAATATAAAACCCTGAGGAACTCCCAGCTCGCAAGCATGTTTGTCAGACTACTGGCTGCCACCCTCACAGACATGGTACGCCCAGTGATGAAGCTGCATATCCATTCCAGAAATACACCTCTGAAGCCCAGACTATAAAGTTTATCGAGAATAAACCTGGGTGTAATACTGTCAAAGGCTCTTGAGAGGTCAAAAAACAAACCTGCTACATCGAGACCCTTGTCGAGAGATAGATAGACGCTCTCGAAAAACTCAATGGCAGCTGACTGAGTCGATCTTCGTTCACTGAATCCATGCTGGCTATCAGTAAATACATTATACTTATTCAGAAAATCACACATGCGATTTAGTACTATTCTTTCCATGACCTTTGAAAAAACACTCAGAATGGAGATCGGTCTATAATTGCATAGATCTTCAACATTTTTTTTTTGTGAACAGGGAGCACCAAAGAATGTTTTAAGGACCTAGGAAAAATGCCTGAGGAGACCGAAAGATTAATCAACCAAGAAAGAGGTGCCACAATATGCTCCGAAATCGCCTTCAGCATTCTGACGGAAACAAAGTCAACTCCAACACTCTTTTTGTTTTTAAGTGACCAGATTGTATCCAAGACCTCGCACTGACTCACCGGATGGAAGAAGAATGTATGCTCTTGCATGAGGGCTGTTGTACATGAAAAAGATATGGCGTTACCATATCGATCAGCAACACCTCTGCCTGCTATGGATGAGAAATGGTCAGCAAAAGTCTCAGCTATGATTAGAGGATCAGAGATTTGGATACCAGCAATATTCAGTGTCATATTCACTCCCGCATTTTTTGGTTCCTGGGTAGTCTCCCGTTTAACTATATTCCAAGCTGTTTTGCACGGATTATCAGATGTATATAACAATTTTGTATGGAAATTTAGCTTAGCAAATTTCAACAGCTGTCTGTATTCATTTTTAGCTTCCCTGTAAATTTCGAACGAATGTTGACTACGCAGGTTAACATAGAGCTAGTGCAGATGCTTCGGGTTTTGGCCAGCTATTCTAACTTCTGATGTTATCCAGCCTGAATTAGAACGGTTTGAGATACTTCGATACTTCAATGGGCAACAGATATCGAAACAGTAATTAATTATTTCCAAGAAGGAATCATAATAAAAAGGAATCAAAATTCCTTTGTGGCTGATCTACGGCCATTTCTGTCAATGACTATTCTGGTAGGCTCAAAATTTGTGACATTAATATTGAAACAGTCAAGTAAATCAATGAACAAGGATCGTTGCTTGCAACTAGTTTTCAAAAAATCTATATTTACATCGCCACAAAGAAAGATGTGATCCACGGCTTGGCACTGCTGCAGTATATGCGAAGTCCTGTCCAAGAACACTTGTATATCCCCCGAGGGCGGCCTGTAGACACAGACGACTCCGAACATGACACCACCGATAATACACCCCACCGCACAGAATTCACATTCCAACTCCAGTGACACATCCGATATCTTCAAGTCACAAATACGGAGACCAATTTTTGCATATATCGCAGTCCCGCCATGCTTGCGCAAAGGTCTGCAGAAGTACAATACAAAAATAGATAGATAGATAGATAGATAAATATCTTTATTTCAAATTATATTTCCATACAGAAAATGACAAAATGAAACAGTGTCCTAAATGAATACCATAAAAGAAAATAATCAACTTGCACCCAAATAGTCTTCAAGACTATATATGGCTCCATCTCTACTAAAAATTTCTTAGTCCTTACTTTAGTATTCGCATTCGCAACAGATTATCGATGGCGGGTGGTTCGTCTTCGGATCCTCCTGACAAGAAATGTCGCTTTGTGGAAAGTTTACGTGTTCGAGCGATATAAAGTGTGGCGGTTGTGAGTCTAAAATCCACAGTAAGTGTTTTGATGCCATTGCAAGGGTTGTTTATATGGAAAGGAAGGCTTCATGTGCCGGGGATGTTCCGAGGCGGAAAAAAAAACTCTCCGCAGTCTTCTCCAGTCAGCGAAACCAATGTCAGTGAAATTATTATGAAGAGGGAAATCGAATGCCTAAATAGGGAAAAATGTCTTTTAGAAAGGTATAATTCGAATTAGAATTTTCGAATAAATTAATGAAACTGAAATTAAATATCGATATTCCAATACCTCATGCAGATAAGTTCTTATCTCAGTCGACGGAAGTAAACAAGACATATGCTTCAGTCGTGAAAAAGTATGGGAATTCCCATGTTTTGTTGGTGAAATCTACAGGCGAAAATGTAAACAATATTGACATTGAGAGTGAAATAAAGTCGAAGTTCAACCCAATTTCAGATGATGTTTTAGTTTTGGGAACTCGGAAAATAAAAGATGGTATCCTGTGGTGACAAGGGTTCTCTTGAGAGGTTGAAACATAAAATTTATGGTGAAACAAAGGGTTCATATGACGTTTCAACTCCCAAAAAACGCAATCCACGTTTGATTGTATATAATGTTGATTCATTTTCTCTCGATAAAGTTGACTTTCTGTCTGAAATGATACGTGTGAATGACCTGAATTGTTCCTTAGATGATGTGAAATTTGTAACTAAGATGAAATATAAGACCAAATTTAATATTGTGTTGGAGACAAGTCCTATTTTATTCAAGAATATCATGAATAAAGGTTTTCTATATATGGGCTGGTCTAGATGTTATGTTAAGGAGCATTTTAGTATGATTGAATGTTTTAATTGCTGGAAGTTCGGTCACTATAAAAAAAATTGTAAAAACGCTACTGTTGTCTGTTCCGGATGTTCTGGAGCGCATGAAAGAAAATTTTGTGATTCGGCTGAAATAATGTGTTCAAATTGTATAAATTCTAATTCTAGTTTCAAAACAAATTATGATATACGACATACTGCTAACAGTCTCGAATGTCCCTTTTATCTCAGTCAAATCGAAAAGTTAAAGTCTAGAATTAATTATGAATGATTCCACTAAATTTATAAAAATTGCTCATTTTAATGTTTGCTCTCTGTTTCCAAAATTGGACCAGTTGTTTGATGTTGTTTCGCGGGAAGGAATCGATATTGTAGGATTGTCTGAAACTTGGCTGAATGAGTATGTTGATGATGATAATTTATACCTCCCTGATTTCAGGCTTCACAGGAGGGATCGTGTTGGACGTATAGGTGGGGGGGTAGGATTTTATATAAAAAAGTTTATTTCATCTAAAATTGTCCTCGATGATCTTGTTGCCCCGGGGGGAGTAGAGGATATATGGGTTTCTTTAGAGATGAGAGGTGGCAGGATCCTTGTGGGTTCGTTATATCGCACATCGGCGTGTAACTTGTCTAACTTCGTCAATTATCTGGACGATGTGTTATCATTCATTACTCCGCAGTACGATCACATTATTCTAACGGGTGATGTCAATATCGATCAACTATCTGAAAATGCCTTTCCGGATTGTGTTGGTGCTTACGGCTTCGAACAGTTGATATCCGAGCCAACACGTATTACCCCTTCGTCGCAATCGTTACTGGACGTTATTTGCACAAATATGGCTGACAAGATAGTCAGTTCTGGGGTACTGGATCATTCTATGTCTGATCATCGGGGCGTTTATTGCGAGATCAATTTGAAGAAAGAGCAGAGTACTGTTCCCAGGTTGATTGTGTACAGGGATTATCGTGGTTTTTCGTTGGCGGATTTCAAATCTGATTTGTCGGAGGCTAACTTTCAAGACATCCTATATGAAAATAATATTGAATCTAAAATCTCCATGTTCAACAAAAATTGATTGATGTGTTCGATAAGCATGCTCCCTTTATTGAGTCTAAGATTACTAAGCCTTTCTCTCCTTGGATCACTCCTACTGTTAGAGAGATGATGAAGCTGAGGGATAAAGCCTTGACCAGGTACAAGCGAACCAGAAAAATTGGTGATTATGTCAGCTATAAGAAGCTCCGAAACATCGTAACGGATGCTGTGAGGAAGGAGAAGGCCTCTTTCTTGAGTCGTGCGGGATCTCTGGGGTCTAAAGATTATTGGAGGGCATTCAAGTCAATTAGTGGTAGAGATCAGGTAAATATTCCCGATCGTTTCAATAATCCGGATGAGCTAAATAATTATTTTGGTTCCGTATTCAGTCAACCAAATTCTTGCCCTGGAACGGCCGATTATTATAATTCTAATGTCTTCAATCCCGGTGCTGTCTTCGGGTTCAGACTTGCTTCTCCGGAGGAGGTGAAGATGATTGTTTTTGGTCTCGGGTCGAATGCTGTTGGATGTGATGGTATATCTTCAAAGATGTTGAAGCTCTCAGTTGACACCACTTTACCTTACATCACATATTATTGTTAATGTTTGTTTAGAATCTGGGTACTTCCTATAGCTTGAAGTGTTCCATTATCAGGCCTCTGCCTAAGTTGAAGAATCCTGAGGAGCTAAGCGATTTCCGACCGATAAGCATTCTCCCTTGTATGTCAAAGGTCCTCGAGAAAATATTGTATAGGCAAATATACGAGTTCATCACTCAATCTGATATTGTCACGGCTCATCAATCTGGTTTTAGAGCGGGTTTTGGTACAACTTCCTTTTGTTGAATGTTACTGATGACATCTTCAGGGCAATGGATGAGGGAAATACAACAATATTGACCCTATTAGATTTTGCTAAAGCCTTTGACACCCTCGACCACGAGCTCTTATGTGCCAAGTTGTCTTTTTATGGATTTGATGAGAATGCCTTGAGGTTTTTTAGATCATATCTTTTTGGTAGGTTTCAGAGGGTTCGAGTGGGGGACAGTTGTTCGGATTTTGCTTCTGTCACTTCTGGTGTTCCACAGGGTTCGATCCTGGGACCTTTACTTTTTTTGATATATATTGCCGACATGTATAAAGTCGTTATGCACGTAATAATGTATTTTTATGCCGACGATGTGCAGTTGCGGTTATCTTTTCATTCATCTGACGTCGATAATGCGGTCTTGAGGATAAATGAGGATTTATCCAGGATAGCTGAGTACTCTAAAGCCAACAACCTTAAGCTGAGTACACGGAAGTGCATTTCAATGCTCTTTAATCGGGGGAGTCGGGTCAGATCTGATCAGATTATACTTAAAGTTGGAGATGAATCAATTCCATTTGCTGAGAGCTGTAGAAATCTAGGTATTATCTTTGACTGTAGGATGAGATTTGTTGAACATGTTTCGATGTTGATAAGGAGGTCGTTTCTTGCTCTTAGACATCTATACAAGTATCGACGCATTTTGCGTTTTAGTTCGCGCAAATACCTCTGCGAGTCCCTCGTTATGTCATCCTTAAGTTATGGATTCGTTGTCTTTATCCTTGCCTGGATTCGATCACTAAGTACAGACTGCAGAAAGTCCAGAATGCGTGTTGTCGATTCATCTTTGGTCTACGAAAATTTGAAAGAATTTCAAGTAGAATAAATCAACTCAAGTGGTTGAGAGTTGATGTTTTATTTGTCTTGCAGTTGGCTGCTTTGGTCTGTAGGATTTTGTCAACATCTGGCCCTCATATTTGCGTGAGAAGTTGGTATTTCGAGGTGATGCCCATGGTGTATCTGTGAGACATAGGGATCGGCTTATGTTGCCAAGGTTTAGGTCGGCCCTGTTTCAGCGATCTTTCACATATCAGGCGGTTAGTGTTTATAACAGCTTTCATAACTTTTTAAATGTTATTCGGTGAATGGTCTGAGGAAGCATTTGAGAGCTTTTTATTATTACGCCAATAATGTTAATTTGCTTGCATATATAATGTATCTTGTTTTTGAGTAAAAATCTCTTTTTTTTCATTTTTGTACATGATTTGTTTATTTTTACTGATTGCTTTATATGTATGTTGTATTTTTTTATGGTCTTCATCGTCAAATTGAGGTTGAGTGGAATAGCGTAAGCTAAACTCCGCCTCTGAATTGTATTTTATAAAATACATAATAAAGGCCCTTTATTATTATAATTATTATTATTATTATTATTATAAATTGTTTGTAATTAGTAATAGTTTTGAACTTGTAAGGTAATTTATTGAAGATCTTAATACACATATAGGATGGATTTTTTCAGAAAGAGATAATCTATGATATGGAAAGTTAATGTTTGCTGTTCTTGTGTTGTAACTCACATTTGTATTATTTGTTAGAAACACAGCTTTATTTTTATATAAATATACTAAACATTCATGGATGTACAATCCGTAAACGTCAAGAATCCCTGTTGTTTGAATTTTCCTCTGCATGATTCCTGAAGCGCATTCCCATCAAAGATCTCAGGATTCTCTTCTGATTGATAAAGATCGACTTCACTGCAGAGCTCACACCCCAAAATATTATCCCATATCTGATTAAAGATTCGTAATTTGCGTAGTATATTGTTCTCTTCGTATCACTATCAATGTATTTGTTCATCACTCTCGTAGCATAGCATACTTTGTTCAATTTATTCAGTAGCTCCTCTATATGCTTTGTCCATTGTAGAAACTCATCAATAAAAACCCCCAGAAATTTGGTAAACACCGATGATTCTACCTTGTCGCTACCCAAATTCACTTTTAGCTGATCCTTTTGCAATCTGTTCGAGCGGAAAACCACAACATCCGTCTTATTTTTATTTAAAATAAAATTGTTCCGTGATAGCCATTCCTGAATTTTTCCATATACAACTTCGCATTTCATCTGCAAATCATTCATATTTCCCTGCGCTATTAGGAAGTTTGAGTCATCTACAATGTTTGTCGCTTCTGTGTCCTCCATTGAATCAGTTACATAACACATATCATTGATCATTATCAAAAATAATAAGACTCCGAGGATGCTACCCTGTGGAACTCCAAATTCGTTCATAAGCCTAGTAGATAAATATGTTTGGCCATCTACAGTTATTTTCACACATTGCATACGATTATTTAAATAAGAAACCAGCCACTCCAACGCGTTTCCAACAATACCATATTTTCTGAGTTTTTCAATAAGATAATATTTATTGAGACAATCAAATGCTTTGGAAAGATCAATGAATAATCCTGCGACCAACTTCCCTTCCTCTAAAAACTGCAGGATATTATTGGTGAATTGAAATATAGCAGTCTGTGTTGACCGATTCTTCAAATATCCATGTTGTGATGGATGAAATAGTTCAAGGTTATTGAAACAATTTAAAAGTCTGATCATCATTGCTTGTTCGAATATTTTTGAGAAACTGTTCAACAGACTTATCGGCCTATAGTTTTTCCAGTCCTCATGATCGCCAGTCTTGAATATCGGAATGATCACTGATAGCTTGAGCTGCTCAGGAAATACTCCAAACTTGAGAGAATTATTCACTATATGACATAAAACAGATGAAATAGCATCAACACTCAGTTTAACGATTTTAACTGGGACTTCATCAATTCCTGAGCTTGATTTGTTCTTTAATTTTTTAAATATTTCTACAATCTCTTCTACTGTAAAGGGCCTCAGGTAAAGAGATGTATTAGTTTCTGTATTGCAAACAAATTCTAAGCTGTTGAAATTTTTCATCATGTTTGGTATCAAATGAACCAGGAATTCATTATATTCATTCGCAGTTTGCTCTGGCGACTTAGAAGTTGGATATGTGGTATTTTTGCATCCGTTTTTACCCTGAATTTCATTGCAAATTTTCCACATGCCTTTAGTTTTATTATCCGAGACTGTTATTTCATTTTTGTAGTATCGTTTTCTAGAGTCAATGAGTAGCTTGTCATATTTTTTCTTCTCAATTTTATAGACCGATTTGAATTTTTATTATATTTACTCAGCGTGAAAAGTAAATCCAAATCATGTTTCATCTGAATCACTTCGGGAGTTCCGTAAATGCTCTTCTGATTTTTTGGACTACTTTGTGCAATATATTTCAAAGGAAAATATTTATTGAATATGTTCATGAAATCATCAGAGAAACTTTTCCATTGGCGGTTGACATCGATTTTCTCTATTCTATATACATTTCTCCAGTCTAGTTCTTGTAATTCTTGTAAGAATTCACTACAAGCATGTTCGGGAAATATACGCATTCGTTTAATGGAATTAGAAGATTTGGTGTCAAGTTTAAATGAAATTTTTTGGCACTATGATCGGACATATGATTGAATAAAACGTAACTTCTTATTGGGCGACTTAAATTAGAAAAAATGTTGTCAATACAGCTCTTTGATTCACCCACGATTCTTGTGTCTTCTGTGATGTGCCTAACTAGAGAAAACGAGTTAAGGAGTGATACAAGTTCTGTTTTATATTTGTTTTCCTTTTCAGTTCAATATTGAAATCCCTCCCAGAATTATGATTTTCTTTTCTGAGTGAATCTTCAGAAGCAACTTCTCTAATTCGCTCAAAAATGTATCCCTATTTCCACCGGAGGGCCTATACAATGAGATCATTAGAAAAGTCTTAGAGTCATAAATACATTCTACCACAGTATATTCGATTTCACCTTCTACTGATTGTTCACTTATATCCGATCTATGTTTGAATGTCATACCTGAGCGTACATATATTGCTGCTCCACCATGTTCCATGTTTTCCTACACCAGCAACCTGCTAATTCAGAAATTTTTGATCAGGAGTAGTTTTAGCTGCTCTAGAGTTTTCCAATGTTCGGAAATCAACAGAAATCTACAATCTTCTTCAGTGTGTAAAAATGCTTGAATTCTATCGATCACATTTCCCAGAGATTGTACGTTTTGATGTATTATGCTTATTGAATTTGATGTATTCTTGTGCTTCGACGTTATTTTATTTCTTGGCGAGTTAATAAATTTTTGTTTATTCGTTATGGCATCGGAAGAGACAGGTGGCGCTTGATGAAAAACCTATTCACAGCCACACCTTCAGGCCAAAAATCTGGATCCATTGCATTTTCCAAAAATGCTGTAGGAATAGTAATCTTGAAAGATGAATATATCTCCGGTTGCCTTGAATTCAATTTCTCACATTTGACATCCTGTATATGTGGTTTGAGGAAATCACACAGGTCATTCTCTGTCGTGTCGGGATTTAGTCGAGAGACATGAATAAAAGACATTCTAATTTTTGGAACTACTGTTAACGAATTTGTTTTCTGGGTCCCTAATATTGGTTTTGAGGGTTTTTTTGTTTGAACACTATGACTTGAATTCATTTGTGTTGACGTTTCAGAAATGAACACGTTCCTTTTTTTATTCTTTCTCCTCAATGCGACATTCCATTTTTGCTCATTGTCCCCAACAGCACAACTTTCTTCCAAACCTTCCCTCATATTTGTATCAGCGATCTTTCCTTTCTCTTCTTCCCGCACATGTACTGTGGTATGATATGAATTAGAGGTCAGATTATGTTGAGATTTATTCTTTCTTACAACATTCGCATATGATGTATTTCCCTGCGAATATTGTATTCCATCCTCGTTCGATATAATTGTTTGGTTTTTTAGATGACATATTTCCTTATTCAGATAGTTTATTTGTTTATTCTGAATTTTCAAAAGTTCTCTCAATTTATGAATTTCATCGAGGAATACTGAAGTAATTTCATTCACGATTTTTTCTCTCATATCATTCAAAATTTCCTGAGATATACATATTTCCTTAGAGGCTAATTTCACCTCCGATGTTGATTGCTGACAAATTCCACAAATCCATTTTATCGTTGAATTCGCTCGAATATTGTTGAAATCTTCAGTGGATAACTTGATGCACTTTATGTGGTAACTTTTCTCACATTTCTCACAATCTATCGAATCGTCGTATCTATCTATTTTGGAGTTGCATTGGAAGCAACATATACCTCGACCGCGCGACATGACGATCGAATGATCGAACCCAGGGATCGCCATGGTTGCTATTTCATCAGGATCACACCAGTGTTCAACTATACAAACAATGTCTGGTGATCTTTCAGAGATTAAAAGTGAAAGTATATTCATTTTGTTCGACATCGACTGCACATTGAGCTGAATGATCTCAAAATTTCTCTCAGTATTGATAACAGATATTTGAGGTAAAATATCATGCGATGACTGCGCAGCTGAACCTAGGTGAGAGTGGCGTTCTGACGACGTACCTTCAGGCCAGAAAGATGGGTTCATAGCCTGATCCAAAGATTCAATTGGTATGATTACTTTGAAGGATGAATAAATCTCAGGTCTTCTGGAGGTCAACTTCTCACAAGAGACACTCGGTATACTTGCGCCAACATATTTCTCCAGATCTTGGGGGTTTGTTGTTGGGCTCAATCTAGAAACGTGGATGAATGTAAGACGCTTCTTGGGGACCGCCACCAGTGAACCTGTCCTCATGGTACCCACAGCGGGACGATGATATTTCACAGTATCTATTCTCAACGTTGGTGGTTAAACGGAGTTGCTCTCTATTATAGTATTGCTTGTTTCGGTAGGAGATTTAACGGATTTCGGTCCTGTCTTTGATTTGAGGAGAGTCCAATCAGATTGTTTTTTCACTCCATTCGATCTGAAATAATCCACAGACTGGCCTTCGACGTCATTTTCAATGTGAATAAGATCATTCATAATTTTCTTTTGCATCAGTTCCATTGATCGGAGATCACCCGGATATACTCTCTCTGTAGAATTCGCGAGTACAAATGGCGATAAAATGCTTGATTCAACCGTAGACCGGCCGCGTGGTTTTTCATTGTCAGGTGGATTTGTTTTGAAACCATTTTTACTTCGCTACGTTTCGCTTTTTTCAGCCAACAATGTACGAATTATTTTATCCTGTGCAACCAAAATTTCTCTCAATGAAGAAATTTCGGCTGTAAATAATTCAGTGATTTCTTTTATAATTTCTTGTTTGAAACATAATAAGTCAATTTTGTTTAAACACCCATTTATTTGACGGAATGAGAGGTTTCGACATTAGACTTTGTGAAAATAGGATCTAAATTTTTTGTTTCTTCGGTATTTTCCAAATTTTGATGAGCCAATGCATTATAATCAGTTGCAGGGGAACACTGATTACAGGCCACACCCGTCCATTGATTTAATTTATCATCATCAATTTTGTTGAATGATTATTTGGGCTATTACCATCATCTATTGTGGATGTAATGTTTTCCGACGTTTCGATAGACATTTTCTATCTTTATCAAGAAGGAAAAGTAAAAAACCTTTTGAAAATTATCAATTTTGAAAATTATCAATTTTCAAAAAGTCAATATGACAGAAGTCATGAAAGAAAAATGAACAATGTTATATACTCATCTGTGATATGATGATCTTTTTAAGTTGGATCGAACTATCGGTGTCCAAACTTCTGGCAGATCTATAGATGGAGCACTTATGGAATCAGGTGTTATTTTCATAAGTGCTGCTTCTTTGATTTTTCTTCTTGCAAGTTTTTCTTCTTTGGATATCATTGATGCTTCATCCCATTTTATACGATGATTCTCATCTACAGCATGTTGGACTAACCTGGATTTGTCGCTGTCTAGTACTCGTAGAAGCTTCTGATGTTCTTTTATTCGTACATTCAGAAGGGCGTTTAGTTTCTCCGATGTAAGATCTTCCGCACTCGCAAGGTAATTCATATATGCAGTTCTTTGTCCTTTGTGTCTCATTGTTAGGCTTAACTTTTGTAAGTTTAGCTCTGATAGTGTCTTGAGTTTTGAATGCAGTCGTTATGTTGTATCTATTTCCAATTCTTTTCATTTTCTCCGACAAACCTTTTACATAAGGAATTACGGTTTTAATGGTCTGATTTATATCTGTTGGTTCTGGTTTACTTTCTCTTGTTCGTCTAGCTTTTTCTAATATCTTTTTGGGTAGCCATTGCTTCTTAGAGTTTTCGAGATGTTATTTATTTCTTCATTTTGGTCTTCTTCAGTGCAACAAATATTTATTGCTCTATCAAATAAACATTTTGCTGCTCCCAATTTAGTGTTTAGTTTATTTTCAGATAATTTTCCATCGATATGAATACACACTTACTATGAAAGTACTTATTACAATTTGAGCACTCAATAGTGTCATCATATCTAACAATTTTCAAATCACAAACAGAGCATTGAATACCACGTCCGCGCGACATGATTACACATATTCATATGTTCATATTTGTTTAGATTTTCAGATTCATAGTTTTGAAACTCAATTTGATTTTTAAACACTTTTGCAGATGTCTTCCTCCCGATGAAATAAGAAGAGCAACGCACGAAGCATTTCTGAGACGTATAAATAAATAAATGTCTAGAAATTAACGGTCAAAACTTTGAGCATATTCTCTAGTTATAACTGCGAGAGTTCGCCATGGTTCTCCTAATAGTAACTTGAAGTCGGTTTCAAGAAGGGGTGAAAAATCTACATCATGGATCAAATAACAGTTCCTGAAAATTTCATCTTTTTGGCGTGAAGGGAAAAGAAATAGCTGAAAATTCAAGACGAAAAACAGTTTTTTGTGAATAACTCAGAAAATATCCACTTTAGGACAAGGGTGTGATGCATACACTCACATTATTTTTTAACGTAGATTCAATATCTGCAATAAAAAAATAGGGTTCTAATTTGAAAAAATTGATTTTTCACGATTTTGTCATCCCTAACTTTGAAAGCGATTTTTTCACCCCCTGTATCATGAATCGCGATTTCGATTTTTAAAGTGGATACATCAATCTTACAACTTTTCGATTTATTTTCGAATTTTCCCGCTCAGAGAGAATTTTCCAACCAAAACTGAAAAATGTTACATCAAAATAACTTGAAATTTTCTAAGGAATCGATTTCTGCAATAAAAAAATGGTTTCTAATTGGAAAAACGGAAGTTGACGTCATTTCCGAAAAAACCGGAGGTGATTATGCCTTGAAAATATTTTAGATTTCATCAGCATCGTGAAATACTTAAAAGTACGCAATTTCATGAAAATACGTTCAGTAGTTTCCCGTATAAATATGGGGGAAGTTCCTCGTGAAAGACCCTGTATTTTACAGTATCTATGAAAACGAAAAAAATACAAGAATCAGTGGTTTCTTTTTCCATTCATTGGAAAAATGTTATAGGCAGAAAATGTTTCTTTCGACGTAAAGAATCTATGGTTAAAATTACAGCAGTGGTCAAAGACTCACCCTGTATATGTATCATTCTTCAAAAGATATGTGGATGATATTTGCACTTCTATATCAGCTGACAAGGAAATCATCAATGATCAGGCAGCAAATCGTTACAAAATATGGTTGGTATCAAAAATCAATTTTCCAGGAATTATTCTCAATTTTAATTCAAAGCACACCACGACTCAAAAATTAACTTTATCAACAATTTGGAGAATAGAGCTCGTAAACTATCTTCTCCTGAATTTCACCGAGAAATCTTAACATAATTATTTCGATTATGCAGAAAAATGATTATCCTGCAAAAATCATAAGAAAGTTATTCATGAGAAAAATCGTCAACAGGTTCGAAGTAGCAGTGACGTTGATATCGATGAGACCAAAAAGTTTTACACATTAACCTACGTGGAAGGTGTCTGAAAAAAAAATTACCATTAAATATAATATTAACGAAGCTCTAAAATCTAACAACGGCGATATTAAGTTATTAACAAAAAACAACAATTAATCTTCCAAAAAAATTTGGATTTCTCAGTCTTTTCCGCTAGATTGGCATTTATAAGACTGAAAAAGTGAAATATTATGAATTTCTCACCAGGAATCATTTGTTATAAACCAAAACACGCTCTTAACCATGGTTACATGCATGAAGTGACGTCTCAATAATATTTTAATTCCCACTCATTATTTCCTTTGTCCTCCCTCAAATGATTCCGCCCCATTTTTGATCCCATATTTTTGGTTGTCATCGCTACTGAAAATAAGAAACCATTTGTTCGGCTTATAATCACATTTGCGATGTGGCCAGCACTCTTGAAACGTCCTGAATTATAAAACTCTTCATTATTTCCATAATTTTATATTCAAAAGAATAAAAAACATATACACGCAGAAAAGTATCTATTAACTTTTTTCCAAAAGCGAAGGGAACGCGGAATAAAACTAACAGAACCAAGAGTAACTTCTAGAAGCGAAACGAAGCACTTCACTTGAAGTAAATTGAATTCACATTCGTATGTTGCATACAAGGGGTTTTCACCAAACGTAAAATTTTTCACATGAAAAATAAACGATACTCACTTTACTCTAGCGTAGCCAAATTTATCCGGTCTGAATAAAGAATTCGTGAAAAATCGAGAGATATGCCGACGTGATAGACAGACTGAGGTTACTCTAAGGGTTATTTTCAATCTCAAGAGCTGTAAAGATCTAATTATACATGGTCGTCTTCGTCTCCTCGAGTCATATATTACTTAATGGAGTGTGAAAATCGATGATTCAGTTTTTCACTTATATGTTCCGAATTGTATTCCTCAAGATTCTATCTTCCTTAAATGTTCTACAGGGCCAGGCAGAGAAACTTGCTGATTCGAAATTTAAATCAATCAAAAACTATTGCAAACATCGTATCAATTACACCGGACTACAAAAAAAAATTTTTTCTGGTGCCTAGAATTTTTGAGCTGATTTTAACTATATTGTAACGGAACCGAATATGAGCCGTCTAATTACTGCTGCGTCAGCGCTTCATGCGCCGACAAAGGGATTAAGACCATGAAAGGGACCGCTCGCCATAAAGCTGTCACATAAAAACGTTTAATGATGGCATATTTATGAGACATCAAGAGGCCGCTTGGAATACTCTGGAATGAGGCATCTTTCTCGTAACTTCTAGAAAAAACAGCGCCGGATATAAATGACGGAAGCCGATTCATGGATTCATTCATGTATAGAAGTTGCCGACGAATAAACAGGTGTTCCTAGTGAAATTCTGTAAATAAATTGTGTATATAAATTATTGATTATTGTTAGTTAAGTGTGAATATAAATTAGTTTAAAGAAGACTTGTAGTGTTTTTCTAATTCGCTGAGGAAAAACGTAACAATATTTTATTGCTGAATCTAAATATGATAGCAGTTTTTCTGTATCAGCTCTAGATTTTTAGAAAAATTCACTTGTCTATCAATGCTTTTTCCTATTTAATACTTTCAAGTATGAGTGTTGTAAAATTTATACAAGAGATAGATTCTTGTATATTTTCCTTATTGTCGGTCTTCATTCATAACAAATTTAATTTAAAATAATAATATTTTTATAATTATAATATTATTTTAATTCATTTATTACAAATAAAAGACTAACAATATGAGATATATAACTGATTGGTTGACAAACTGTTAAAAAGTGGGATTTAATCCTATTTAGTGTCATCCAGTTAGTTCCATAGAAATCCGATATATGGAGCTGTCCAGTCTGAAGTGAACTTCAACTGCAGTTGAGAGTTGAGGTTAGTTTGTGAATTCCCGCGGTGCAGATAGATAGAACGTAGGTGAAAGTTATTTGGATTCTTGGCTAATGGGGCTATTTATAATCAAACAACCATTGGTACAAACACTTATATTTCGGAACTATATTGGTTCCTTCATCAGGATGCTGAAAAGTCTTATTAATAAATTTACACAAGGACCCAGTTTATACTAGGTATGGGGATAAAAATCTTAACAATAAAAATATCTATTTAAAACAAATATAAGAAGGAGTCATCAACAACTATAACATAATGTTACTCACATGCGTCAGTTGCTGTAGAGAAAAGAGGCAAACTGAATGGAAAACATTCCTCAGAAAATAGCTACGAGGCTATAATATCAAATGATAAAAATGGAGACATTCAAAAACCGACAGATTCAAAAACGGATACAAACAGTCGTTTTAGGTTAGGAGAGACCACACACGAGAGCAGAGAAGGCAATAGAGACCAATTTCAAATCTATGAAAACGAGGCGGTGGCGTTTATCGAGGTACGGGGGCCATCTCTTAAGTCTAGATGCAGGAGATAACTATAAATGTTACTGAGACCTTTCATGTCTGTTCTTTTATTAACACTATTGTTGTTTTCGTTAATAAAGCACATTTCTTGGAATATTCTTTCATGCTAATTTTTGCATAACCTTCGCTTGCTCAAAATTAAACGAGTGAAGGTTTTTAACTGCATGATTGGACAGCGCACAAAAGACCTGATGTCACTGCGATGGCCAGAAAAACGACGTTTCAAGGACTGAGATGTTTGTCCTATATAGAAGCTGGGGCAATCATTGCAAGGGACATAAACACGGTCAGAATGGTTAAAAAGGGGAATTCTGTCTTTTAATCTGGAAAACAGAGCTCCATTTGAGAAAACGATATATTTGGCAATCTTTAGATTTCTGATGTTGGATAGAATGTGGATAAACTTATTGGTGAGACCAGGAAGATAGGGCAGGGAGGCAAACTTTGGGATATCCAATTCTGAGTTGGTGGTACCATTGATAATTCTTCCTTCATTGTTTTGGGGTGCAATGAAAGGTTCTTCTTGTGCTTGGCAAATGAATAAAGAGTAACCTAATCCTAGTGTTATTAGTCGACATCCCTGAAATAAACTCTATATCAATTAAGTACGACTGTGAGTGCATAATATATATATATATATATACATCGTCCATACATGCACAAATTTTTGTGCAAGTATATTCGATATCTTATGAGGTGTAAAGTATCGAGAACAAACTTTTTGGGGATTTTTCAATAATTTTCTAGCGTATCGATTCAGCAAAATTTCGGGGGCCTTTTCGTTTCACCCTTATTCGGATATCGTTTAAATTACAACTAGATCCTATGCATACTTTATGAGTTCTAGAGGAAAACAAACTTCAGATGCTCATAACTCCTGAACCATTGGAAGGATTTGGACAATAACGAACTTGGCCGAAATATTTAGACAGTTAACGTATTCTGAAAATATGAAAACTATAGCTCATCTCCTTTGGAGGATAGAGAGTATACGGCCGGACATACTCAAGTTTGGCCCTCTATCATCAAGAAGTCAAACTCATTTTTGAGACCATTCATTTTCGGTTCGATACTCCGAAACAACTGACATTTATGCAAAACGATAGAAGGCTATTCTACTAGGACTAGTCAGCTAAAACGAAATGTATGGTGCTACTAAATCACGAAGTGTATGACCAATAGTATATTATATACCGCGGGATTAAATGTACTTCAGTCGCAAGATATATACGATACATTTCGTACTTCCGGTATGATTTTATTAATTATTTCAATAATTTCAATCAGTTTTTTCTCTCTTCAACTAATTTAATAGACTGTCTTTAAAATAAGTTACCATAGTAACATTGCGTTGTGACAATTATAATTTAGAAACATTGTCATTGTAAAGAAACATTGTTATTGATAATTATTGGTATCATGAGTGAAGAAGGTGTATCTGATATTGATGAAAGAGCAGCCGAAGTAGGTGAAGAATTGTTACCACCGAAATCTAGAAAACTATATTAGCAGCAGTACGATGCTTTTAAAAAGTGGTGCCGCTTAAAAAATGTGAGACAACCTACTGAAAATGCGCTGTTAGTCTACTTCAATGATAAATCAAAAGCAATTTGTGCCTCAACTCTCTGGGCACATTACTCAATGCTGAAATCGGTTATTAACATTAGAGAAGATATTGATATAAGTAAATTTCCAAAATTATTAGCTTTTTTGAAGAGAAGAAATGAGGGATTTAAGCCAAAGAAGTCAAGAATTCTCACGTCTGAGCAGGTAGATCAGTTCTTACGGGAGGCTCCGGATGATAAATATTTAATGCTTAAGGTAAATTGGGAAATGTGTTTATATTTAGATATTTTAAGAAATCAATTTTTTTGTAGGTAGCACTTATTTTGGGCGTTGCTGGAGCTTGTCGTGGAAAAGAGTTGGTTGATTTAGAAATCGACGATGTGAGAGAATTGGGCGATTCCTTCCTAATTGCGATTAGAAACACCAAAAATAAAATTGACCGAAATTTTGTGATCAAAAATTCAGAAAACAGTGCCATCAGTTTTGTGGCGATATTTCGAAAATATGTGGCATTGCGAAAGACAGGGACACCTCATTCAAAATTTTTTGTTCAATACATCAACAAAGAATGTACTACGCGAGTAGTAGGAAAAAACATGTTTGGTACATTTCCACGGCAAATAGCAGCTTTCTTGAAATTAGAAAATGCGACGTCTTATACGGGACATTGTTTTAGACGCACATCTGCGTCTTTGTTAGCTGATTTGGGAGCAACAATAGAGGTGCTGAAGAGACATGGAGGATGGAAATCCTCCAACGTGGCCGAGGACATATTGAATCGTCTATTGAAAATAAACAAAAATTTCAGATAAAATATTTGGTCAAGTCGCCGATTCGTCCACTATAGTTATGCCACAGTCCTCATTCGCGCTTCCTGTTTCCGCAGGATCTTCGAAACAAACACCAGTTCAATATGATAAGGACCTATCTATTACTCGTCAGTTACCTGCTGCATTAACCCAGGAAAGACTGGTCAATATGACGAACTGTCACAATATTAATTTGAATATTAACGTTAATTACCATTTTAATTAATTGTGTTTTTCAATAAAATATCCCTTAAATTCGTTTGTTTGTGATTTAATCGTTCCGGGAGTTCCGTCAATATTTAATCCCGGAGGGATTAAATGTGACTCTTTAGTACCTGTCACAAGGGAGTGAAGTTGTCACTTTAGGCCCGGAAGTACGAAAAAAATATTAGTGATTATAATAGTTGAATAGTGATGATTAGAATCGGCAGAAAATAATAAAAAGTAAGGGAGCATCACTAAAGTATACCTAGTCCATTCCATGATGGTGACTACATCACGAGGTACTGAATCATTCTGTCAAAATTTCCTATACTTACTCTTTTCTGAGTTGTCCGTTTGTCCTTTTTCCATAACCCCTTGCTGTTGATAATACCATTTCATCAAATTTTCGTGTTCTCCTTTCTTTCATATCTTCTCCTCTTCTATATTCCCTCGCCATTTCTTCTCCTCTTCTGGCCTGCACGCTTGCTATGTTCGTCCACAAGACAATAATGATGAAAATGAGAAGAACATGATGTAGCGCCATGCTGAAAATAATTGTTCTCTTGAGAGGGGTTTATGAGACGTGACTACTCTAAAAATGGTTAAATATTAAATGATTATTTGGGCATGAACATATCATCGTACTATACAGGTGGCGATTTGAAAACGAAACAGACGAGATTACAGACGAAATAAATTTTTTCGATAGAAATGCTCAGACAGGTCGATTTCTGTTTCGAGGGGACAACTTAAGATGTAGGTTACGGACGCTTCAACCCTTGCTGCTACAACCCCCGCCCCCAATTTTTGAATAGGGAAGATAAGACTTTTCGAAGTAAAGTAAATAATTTATCAAAAACTCACATCGATTAATCAAATATTCAAAATGTTCACTATTAGCTTCCATACAATGGTTTTGTTCCAAACGATGGCGCACATTTTGCAGCATTTCTGGAGTGATTTGACGACATTTGACTTCTTGAATCTTCTTTGGAATCGGGCTGTGTAGGGTAAATTTTATTCTTCAATGGGTTTCAAAGAAAGGAATCTAGTGGTGACAGATCTGACCATCTGGCTGGCCATTCAGTGGGACCTCTTCTTCCAATCCACCGATCCACCGAAATCTTTGATCCAGATATTCTCCAACTGGCAAGACATAGTGTGGAGGAGCTCCATCCTGCTGAACCACAATCTGATCTTCCACATAATTTCCAACATTGTTTTCAATAATTTCCGTCAAAATTGGGTCGATGTGATTTGCAATAAGTCCAAATACATATCTCCAGTAAGATTACCAGGTAAAAAGAACGGACCGACAATGTTGCCACCAAATATTCCAGCCCAAACATTGAGTTTTTCTGGTTGTTGAGTATAAACTTCGTGGAACAATCTCGGATTAGGATCGGCCCAATAACGACAATTGTGTCGATTTACTGTGCCGTTCGGAAAGAACGAACACTCATGGGAGAAACAAATATTGTACAGATAATTGGGATTAGCAGTTACTCGTTCACTCATTGTTTCACAATATTCAACACGACGGTCAAAATCATCTTAGTTTAGTGCATGTGAAAGATGGATTTTGTAAGTATAGAATTTATGATGCTTCATAATATTTGCAATTCGAGTTCGTGTAAAACCAGATTCATGTGCTAGCTGCCTCGTACTCGTCAATAGATTCAGAGCAATCTGTCCAAGAACAGCTACTTCAGGTGCTTCATTTCTTTCCATGTTTCGTTTTTTATTAGCCACGGATCCGGTTTCTTGAGACTTTGACACTAATTCCACAACATACTTCCTATTAACATGTTTATCTAAATGTCGTTGGTTGAAGAATTCTACGGTTCTATTCGCACATTGATTGATTGCAAAAAAAAAGTGAAAGAATTTCCACCAGTTCTACAATTGAATAAACCATGTCGAACAATGAATTAGAACACATACAAGTCTCGATTCAAAACTAAGAATAATTCACATGTCAAAGAACCAGTAAGCCAACTTAATGATCTGTTCGTAATAAATAAAAATTATCGATTCTCATTTTTTGAAAAAGATATGAATTCAATAATCAACAAAATGAAAACTCATTGAAGCCAACTGATAAAACACTTCATAATTAAGTCGGAAATCGTTTGATGAATTGGGACTGGAATATTTCTGTGGCTTCATTAATGATTTGATTTTCTTACCTGGTAATCTGATTAGAGATATGTACGTATTTGGACTTTTGGAGATTTCTATCGATCAAGTGTTACCGCATGTTATTGGAAATACTGCAAATTATATCGAAGATAATTTAGATTGAGTTTCAGCAAGATTGAGCTCCTTCGCAATATGCTTTATTTGTTCGACATCTTGATTAAAGATTTCTATGTCAGTGGAGGAAGGAAGCCACAGTCATGGTTGTTTTGAAGCTCAAAATGTCGATTTTTCACAAAAAACACTACAAGTGCCATGAAAACACCACTTAATATTCAAATACTTAGTTAAGAATATTTCGAGAACTAATGCATAAAATGAAAAAACAATTACTGTGCCGAAATCAGTATAAAAATAACTTTCAAATGAGGTATCACTCACCCCATCTGCCCTATTCAAAATTTGGGGGTGAGGGTTGAAGCTATGCGTCCGTAACCTACATCTTAAATTGTCCCCCTCGAAACAGAAATCGACCTGTCCGAGCATTTCTATCGAGAAAATTTATTTCGTCTGTTTCGTTTTCAAATGGCCATCAGCTCTTTTGGAAATATAAAGTTTTTCCAGATTTATTACAAAAATTGATCAAAAAAATGTTGAAAAGTATATGCACGAACTTTGAGTACGTTACCTAACGTGGCCAAATATACACTACTGGAAAAAATTAAAGATTAAAAAGATTCCACATTTTTGGGCTATTTTAAACAGGACCTAATTTCAAGAGAAATGCTCGTAAAAGAATTAGGGCAAAGAATATTGAAGCTCAAGGGGTCTAGTTTGTTGATTCAAACTTAAAATTTTCATAGCAACATTGGTTTTTTAGTAAACTTAGAAATAGCGTCAGACTTTTTAATTTTTTTCTGGTCTATGAAAAAATGGAAAAAGTATATATTAATTTTGATTCTCAGTTTCACAGCAACCATTGTTCGCAATGAAAATTGAAATTGGGTTTCAGGAACTTGAATCAATATCCGTTTATGTCTGGTCAATGTTTTCTTCACATAATTTATTTTTTCCCTTCGTCACATGAATTTAAAGATGGAACATAGAAGGCTATTGGTATTTTTTTTTTCAGAAAATCAAGCACTAGATCTGAAATATTGAGGAAATAATGATGAGTACATTAAAAGAAACAATTATTTTTGTCTAATGTTTACTTTGTAAATACTATTACACGACCGGTTTCGGTTGTTAAACCATCTTCTGGTGCTAGGTACAGACTGAAATATTTCGTGGGCTTAAATCTATGGGATGTTCAAATGTGGTGAATGGTTTATTTCTATTTGGGTGTTAAGTGGGGACAAATTGGGATTATTGAACAGATTTGTTATTTCCATCGCTTCCAGCAAATTTAATTTCAGGCTTTTTTCGCATTTGTGAAGAATTTTAAAATTTACATCTATATGATATATTTATATTCTTTTGAACTTTTGGCTGACAATATTTAGTTAGCAAACAATAAAGCCTATAGATCAGGGCTTAGTGACGGGGTGTCATACAATTCGGCGTATGGTATAAAAGCCTAGGGAAAAAACCCCAGTAAAAAAAACCCTTGCTCCCCGTCTAAGTGTGAAAGTACAAAAATAAGCTGAAATATATTTCAGGAACTTCTTTCTTCAAAAGTGATCTTCTATTGATGGAGACAGAGACTTCTTCAAGGTGCTCACATTGAATCTGGAAGTATAAAGACAAAAGCAGAAAAAAGAACTGAATAACAAAAATACCTATCATATTCGTTTGAAATTTTAACCCATTTCAAGAAAGAGTTGGAAACATCATGAATAGCCCTAAAACCATCTTGAAATTTATATATGAGACAACTATTGATGAAATGAGGTATTGTTTCTTCTGCTTCTCCACATTCACAACTTGCGCTAGGAACTGAGTTCCATTTAAATAGCATGCCATTGGTACGACCATGACCTGTCCTCAAACGATTAAGAACTGTCCAAATTTTTCTTGGAAGATCAAAACCAGGAACTTTTTCAGAAGGATCAGAAACGAGATACTTATTGAACATTTCGTAAGAGTTCCACTCAGTCTTCCATAATTCTTTATCACTTATATTCATATTGCAAAACGTATTATGCCATACTGGTTTACGTGACTTCAATCTGGAAATTCTATTTAGTGGAAAATATGAAATAATTGGGAATAAATTGGGAAAAGAATGATATTTATTCCAAGATTTCAGAGCTGCAGTCTGTCTGCGAATATGGGGAGGGACAATATTAGACAATACTGGTAACCAATGAACCGGTGTAGATCTTATGGATTCTCATGGATGTACACAATTGTGCATCAATTTTTTGTGTATGTGCACTATTAAACCAAACAGAGCAACAATACTCAGCTGCAGAAAAGACTATAGAGCTAGAGATGCTGTGCGAAGAGTGGAAGGAAGCATCAGCACCCCAAGACGATCCAGCTAATTTCTGAACAATATTATTTCTAGTTTTCAGTTTTAGGCTCAGATCATTTAAATGAGCCTTGTAATTGAGAGATGAATCTAATTTAACTCCTAAGTATTTTGGATACAAATTATGTTCGATAGGAGAGTCATTGAAAGTTACAGCTAATTTTCTATATTTTTTATGATTATTCAAATGGAAACAAGATACCTCGGTTTTGTTGGGATTTGGACATAATCGCCACTCAATAAAATAATTCTTTGAAGCTTCCAAATCAGATGACAGTATGTTTCCAGAGTATGGAAATCCGAATGTTGGTAAGCAATAGCAATGTCGTCAGCATAAACAAATTTTTGAGATGATGTAGTGGGCAAATTACTTAGATATAAATTGAAAAATAAAGGAGCTAAAACAGATTTTTGAGGAAGACCGTTTTTCAATGTTTTGAAGTTGCTACTCTTATTGTCAATAAAAACACGAAACCTTCTATCAGATAACATATTTTCTAATAATAGTACCATTTTCCCACACTTCAGATGGGTATAGAGTTTGAAAATTAATCCATCTTTCCACACAGTGTCATATGCCGAAGATAAATCAATGAAAGCAGCTTCTGTTTTCAACCTATCATTAAAGCCTGATTCTATGAAAGTTGTAAGGCTGAGAACCTGATTCGAACAATTTCTATTTTTCCTAACGCCTCCCTGGAAATTTTGTAGAACATTTTCTATAGAAGATTCAATTCTAAAAAGGATTAGCCTTTCTAATATCTTGAAAGGAACACTCAATAAACTGATGCGTCGATAACTACTAGGATCACAAGGATTTTTTCCTCGTTTCAAAATACCTATTACTTTAGACTTACGAAATTCGGAATGAAAGTTTCCGGAATTCAGAATATTGTTATAGAAGGCCAATAACCAAGACAAGGCCTTTTTTCCTAAATGTTTGATGAATTCTGGATAAATTCCATCAAAACCTGCTGCCTTTCGAGATTTGGTAGATTTGATTGCAGCTCTAAATTCATCAATATTGAATGGATGTTCTAAAGTAGGACCTGATCTCCTGAATATCTGTAATTTTTTCTTCATATTCCTCATTTCAGATTGGGATAAATTGACTGATTCAGATACATTAACTAGGCGGCGTGCGATTAAATTTGGATCAATTTTTGATGATGAGGAGGTAAGAGGAGTAGCTTCACCTAATTTTCTCAATATGTCCCATGAACTCCTACTCGAATGTGTAAAATTCATTTTTGATACAACACTATCCCATTTCTCTTTTCGGCTTGTATTGATAGAATTCATAAGCCTTTCACATTTATCAACGGATGGTGATTTTTGATAGTCCTTGTACAGATTATCGGTTTCTTTCGACCAACCTGGAATATAATCTTTCCGGAAACCTCTTGGAACGAACTTTTTTGCTGCGGCTTTCACAACACCTAAAAATCTGTGATAGTTATCATGAGTGGGTTTAATCCATCTAATATCACTGTCTACCTTCTTAGTAAATTCAATCCAATTCGCTTTCTTGAAATTCCATCGAGGTCTTCTTAAACATTCTGAATATTGAGTTAAACTTCTTGAAGTCAACAGTACAGGCCTATGCTGGCTATGAGGAAAAACTCCTAAAATTTGACGCTTTACAGGAAGCGGTTTGCAAGTATTGTTTCAAGACAATAGGCAGAGATCAGGATTGTAGCCTCTATTCCATCGAGAAGAATGAAAAGAAGGTACATCTTTTCCATCAAAATTAAATAGAAATTATTATCTTCCATCCAGTCAGCTAAAGCTATTCCACTTCTATCATTATTATTATAACCCCACATTACGTGGTGAGAATTAAAATCGCCGCAATAAATTGAAGGATGAGGAAGATTCATTTCCAAATTTCTTGGCCAAATAGTATTTGGAGGTTTATAAATATTAACGATAGAAATATTACAAAATTTGAAAGAGAAAGAAAACACCCTCAAATTCGCCTTTCTGGATTAACGCGATGTTGTGAATCAAGGATTTTTTAACATAACAAGCTAAACCGTAAATTTTACTAAGAAGATAATCAATGAATACATAACTTATTATGGTTCCTTTTTCACGAAGATTTTTTTCAGTATCAGCATGTCTCTTGAAGAAGAATAATCTATATGATGCTCTTCAGTCACGATATGATAAACTGCGGACTGTTTACCTGATTTCAGATGTTCTTTTAATCTGGTCTCAAAATTTCTGCCGGTTGGACCTACATATGAAGCGTTGCAATTTTTACAACAGATTTTATAAACACCTGAAATTTTCATTTGTCTTTTCGGTAGATGTTAAAGTCGAATGTGTTTCTATCTCTACTTATGGTCAAATCTAGAATGTTAATCGTTTTGTTGCATTCAATTTCCAATGTAAATTTTATTTTGGGGTGAATTGAATTGAGGAAGTCAAGAAATATTTCAGTCTGTACCTAGCACCAGAAGATGGTTTATCAACCGAAACCGGTTGTGGAATAGTATCAATAAAGTGAAAATTTGACAAAAATAATTGTTTTCTTATAATATTCAAGATGGATTTTCACAAAATAAATGAGTCATTTTTTGTTTTTCTTTTCGGGACAACTTCAAGCAATTAAATAAACCAATGCTCAATAATTTTTAATGCGTTTTCACCGCTTTATATCGTGATTCTATCGATCTCTTGTTAATTAAAAAAAAATTATATTTTAGTGCATTTTGACTTTTTCATACGATTTAGAGTTTGCTTCTCTATACTTTTAAACTTTGAAACTTTTCAAAATCACTTAATTTCATTGTTTTTTTCTTCAAACTAATCCGTTTGTATAAAAACTAAATTTTCTCATGTTGGTGTCATTTACTATGGATACATGGATAAGAAAAGTACTACCACTGCAATTTTCGAACTTGTACAAAGAGTTGTGGAAGCATTGGAAAGAGGCGAAATTCCGATTGGCATGTTTTTAGATTTGTCTAAAGCCTTTGACAGTGTGAATCATGCTAGATTGTTATCTAAACTCAATTCTTATGGTATAAGAGATAGACAACTTAAATTGATACAAAGTTATCTTGATGGCCGAAAACAAAGAGTAAAAGTTACTGTTCATGGTATAACCTTTATTTCCGAAATCAAAGAAATGAGCTGTGGAGTACCTCAGGGAAGTGTTCTAGGTCCTCTTTTGTTTGTACTTTATGTTAATGACCTTCCTTATAATAGCAATCAGATCCTAAATATGATCTTATATGTAGATGATACCAATATAATAAAAAGTATAAAAAATATAACTAATTTAATGATAGATTTAAATAATTCCTTTATGAATATTAAAGAATGGTGCTCAACTAATAATTTGAAATTAAATTCTCAAAAAACCGAATGTGTAATTTTCCATAATGTAAAATCAAAAACTGAATATCCTAATAATATTATTGTGGATGATACTGATGTAAAAATTACACACTCAACTAAATTCTTGGGTATCTATGTTGATTATGAACTAAAATGGAAAAACCATGTAGATTACTTAAGTAAAAAACTAAATTCGACACTTTATCTTGTTAATTGTTTGAAGAAGTCTGTGGACGTTACTACTTTAAGGGTAGTTTACTTTTCTTGTTTCCAATCATATTTGTCTTATGGAATTGTATGCTGGGGAAACAGTTCCTTTGCGTCTTGTTTGTTTGTGAAGCAAAAAATGATACTTAGATCCATCTTAAATATGAAATACAGGCAGACATGTAGGGGTGTTTTCCGGGCTAATGGTATACATACTCTTATGGGCCTGTATATCTATAACTGTATGAAATTTCTTGTTCAAAATGGAGGTTTATTTGGGGAGTATAGGAATAGTAATGTAAGAACAAGGCAGAGTTCACCAATATTTTTACCCAATTCACTCATCGACAGTAACACATAATAATGCCTTATATATGTGTATCAATGCTTTGCCAAAAATATTT
>JARTUT010000598.1:0-45059 GCA_030674115.1 Micraspis discolor | reverse complement strand
AGGATTTCCCAAGGTCGAGTGCCTATTAGATGTTTTTGAATTTGAAAACAGTAGTTATGGCTAATTTGAGATCACAATTTTCAACACAAAATTTGAAACACCCTATGATGATATTTTTTAAATCCAGAAGATGGATGACCTTTTCACATCCTTCCTCTTGGATGTTGTAAAAACGGTTAACGCTCAGGATATTTAAAATAAGAATAATGAACATATTACTGACTGAACATATTTGACTTTTTTTACAGTTTTTGTTTTGGATATTTTGAAAACTATTTGATTTATTACAATGGTTTTAACAGAAATGTAGTCACTATTGAATACTCGATCATACCAGGAATGGAAAACTTGAAAAACAATTTTTTTGTCGAATTTATTTTCACTCCCTGTATAACCGGAAGTTTTTGGGCTTCGAAAATATTTTAGGTCTGTAGAGAACTTCGAACAATATCATAATCCCAATTTTCAGATTTCAAATATGTCTAGTTCTCCAGAAACGTCTAATAGGCACTCGAACTTGAGACACCCTGTATATGGGGGATACTATTTTTTACATAATAAGAAATGTTATCATCTCAACTTTCAATCACGAGAAGATTTAGAAGTTTTTTTATGAGATTTTTCTACAAAAAGTCTCAAAATAAACTTGAGAGGTAAAAATTTTCTTCATGTATTGCTGCTATTGAATCAAATTCATCTGAAGACAATAAATTGAAATTTTTGAAACGTTATTTCAGATTACCAATCGTCAATTTATTTATCAAGAAAAAATGTTACATTCATTGGCATACCAATCTCTAATCTAACAAATATTGTTTATGTATGTATTTGCTGTCTGCTTTGGACACATGTTTTTTTTTTAATCAAAGTTCGAATAATCAGAATATTGTGTTCTTAAGTTCATTTGATGGCGTTGGAGCAGGCCGCTCTCTATTGTCCCAATAAGGACCTGTCTAGCCAAATCAATGATAGTTCTGTTGACTTTTTTAGTTTGAGACCCAGCGGATGTTCCAGTGTCCGTTAAGCTTTGTGTGGTGTTTCTCGCCTACTTTTCTTATGACGTCCTTCACCTAAGGTATTTGCAAGTTATTGTTTAGGGTTTCACTGGAAATATGCTATGGCGCGTCTGGTATAATTCTGGGGATTTTTGGCTGGTTTTCTTGCAGTTTTCGACAGACTGGCACAATTTTGTGTTCAAACGAGTTTTATATATAAATAATTCAGTTTATCTCATTGATTTTGATTATCTATACAGGGTGATTCCGGAGAAGACCGTCAGATTTTAGGTGAAGTATACACTAGTCAATATAGTTTCGGAAAAATATTGGGTTTATGGTTCGGGGCCTTCATTGAGAGTCTACAGGGTGATTTGTCCGATTCGACCGATTTTTCTTTTATTCATAACTTTGGTATGGCTTGATCAATCTTAATGAAATTTTCAGTGTAGAAAAATATGATTATCTTCTTTCAATAATCCCAACATTTTTTTAAAAATACAGAATGGGAATTATGTTAAGTTCAGATTAAGTATGCAGGTTGAAAAAACACCCTGTACATTCCGTTTTCAGAAATTTTCTACTTGCTTCAGATTCTACCATAAGTTTACATTACTGAACGGTTTTTATTTTTTTTGGCACACGTCCATTTTTCCTAGCAAAATTCTTCAAAGATGAACAATATCGTTTTTTCGCTCCAAAGCATTGAGAATATTCTGAACTAGGTGGTAAAACTGTATCGTTCAATAATACAAAGCTCTTTCTGAGTTCTAAAATAAATTTTTCGATTCGAAATTAATTTTTGATCGCTCATATTCAGATGTATAAAATCATTTTCTTCAAAAAATTTCTTTATACGTACGTGAACCAAAAAAATCTACACACATACTACTACGAATACAGAATAAACATTCGAAACATATGAAAGGCAAAATTATGGATTAACATAAAATTGAGTCATTATTCAGGTGATTTTCGGCATACTTCCGGTTTTCTATGAAGCGAATATTCCTAAAACTTAGTAGTTTCGTTCAAAAATGTACTCACTTATGGCCTTATGGTATGTAAAATATTGAATCACGAATGTATGATAAATAGTTTTAATGAAATTGAAAATTCTCCATGAAAATTAAATCTCTATTTAAATCAAGTTCTTTAAGATCCACGGTTACCATCATAGTGAACAACAGAATGAGAATATTCAATAAATAATCTGTCACAAGAAGTGTATTTCAACATGCCTGAATTATTTACTCATGCGGAATATGCGGATATGATTTTTGTTTATGGTTTTGTAACGGAAATGGAAATGAAGCCAAAATGGAATACCATAGACGATTTCCCAACCGACGTCATACAAATAAATGTACTTTCGGACGAGTATTCCATTATTCTAAAGAACATGAGCAATATCCTAGTAAGGCAGAGCACATTGATAGGCCTACTCAAAATGAAATTTCGATTCAAATTGTTGAACGAGTGGAGGAAGAACCGTCTATTAGTACTCGTCAAATTAGTACCGAATTAGGAATTTCGCTGAGCAAAGTGAGCAAGACTTTGAAGAAAGAACAATGCCACTCATACCACTACCAAAAGGTGCAAGAACTGTTGCCACAAGATCTGCCCGAACGATTACAATTTGTCGCTGGGTTATTAGTCACCAACGAACTATTTTTCGTATTCTATTCAGCGACGAGGCTATGTTCACTAAGAATGCAATTTTTAAAATCCACAATTCCCACGAATGGGCAAGAGACAACCCGCATTTGAAGAAGAGTCATAATACACAACACAGATTTTTTTGTCAATATTTGGCTTGGAAAATAGACGGAAATTTAGTTGGCCCTCACATTTTGCGGAAAGATTAAATGGTGAAATTTACCTAGATTTTTTGGAAAATATTTTACCAAATCTATTGGAAAATGTACATATCCGCTCTATGTACTTCCAGCATGACGGAGCACCACCTCACTTTGCATTGAATGTGAGAATTCACCTGGATGTAAATTATCCGAACAGATGGATTGGTCGAGGCCTCATTGCTTGGCCACAATATCGCCTGATTTGAACCCTTTATACTATTTTGTGTGGGGATATCTGAAAACAAGAGTTTATAAGGTTGAAATTAGAAGTAGAGAACACCTAGTTGAAAGGATTTTCGAGGAATGTAATATCTTGAAGCAAGATCAATCCTCATTAGAAGGTCAATTGGAAATTCAATAAAAGGTCTAGAATATGTATTCAAAAAAGGGGAAACCATTTCTCGAACATTCCATGTAAATTTTGTGTTAATCCTTAGTTTTGTCGTTCATGATAAGTTTCTGAATGTTTATTCTGTATAAGTTGTAGATTTTTTGGTTTGAGTAGGTAGGTATAAAGATAGTTTCTGGATTAAATGATTTTATACATCAGAATATGAGTGATTAAATATGTATTTCGAAGAACTACTTAGGACTCAGGAAGAGCTTTGTATCATTGGATGACACCGGTTTACATTCTAGTTCAGAATATCCTCACTGCCTTGAGCGAAACAACGATATTGTTCATCCTTGAAAAAAATTTTCTAGGAAAACTGGATGTGTGCCAAAAAAATAAAAACGCTTCAGTAATGTAAATTTATGATAGAATCTGAAGCATGTAGAAAATTTTTGAAAACGGAATGTACAGGGTGTTTTTTTCAACCTGCAAACTTAATCTGAACTTATCATAATTCCCACCCTGTATTTTTAAGAATGTGTTGAAATTATTGAAAGAAGATAATCATATTGTTCTACACTGAAAATTTCATCAAGATTGATCAAGCCATACCAAAGTTATGAATAATAGAATAATCGGTCGAATCGGACAAATCACCCTATAGACTCTCATTAAAGGCTCCCAACCATAAACCAAACATTGTTTCGAAACTGCCTTGACTAGTGTATACTTCACCTAAAATCTGACGGTCTCCTCCGGAATCACCCTGTATATGTCACCATGTTGTAGCTCGTCCAAGTGACTGTCTCGGTGACTGTAGTAAATGGGAAAATCCTACTGGGTTCTCGTCGCAGGCCATGTCGGCGTTATCGTCTGAAAATGTTCCAATTATATATAATAGTATTGGTAATAGAAATAATAGTTTCATTGATTCCACGAAATAAAATTAATAAAAGGCATATAAAAATTGAATAGCTCCAATTAAAACAGAAATTCCTAATGAAAACAGATAAGATCTATTATCTCCTACAGCACGACTCAAATTCAAATGAACTTTTTGGCTCAGATCACAAGTAATTTTTCCAATATTATTTGACAGATCATTTTACATAGATATTGCCAAAACTTCAATCGTTCTCTGCTTCGATCTTCTCCTATGAACACGTACGTTAAAACGAAACATTCTTCTGGTGTAATTAATATTTTTGAAGGCCTCAAAATAGTGACTTATTTCCTTGAAAAAATACCCTGTATATGTGCAACGCATATACAGTAAGTATATTGTTCTTTACAAAGGTACTTTACATGATTCTCTATTACCCAAACGTAACATAGTACTCGAATCTCTTTTTAAACAACGAAAATTTGTTCCATATGCGTTGAACTGCTCTGAAAAATTATTCCATATAAAACATCGAAATGAAAATTGCTAAATGTACAAATTTTATTACATAAAAATTAAAAATAAAAATTAAAAGCATAGATCCACAATAGACAACATAATTGAAATAGAGAGCTTTATACAGAAACTTATATGCATAGCCATCTTTTTCGACATCACCAGAGCCTTTGACAGAGCTTATGACACAGAATTCTGAAAACACTGCATTCTTGGAATATTCAAGGCAACTGTCTCGCATTTATAAAAATTTCCTTAATAACAGAACATTTACCGTGAAAGTGAACGGAGCGACATCTAGCAGCAAAACCCAGGAAAACGGTACCACTCAGGATCAGTAATCAGTACCACACTGTTTCTAACAGCGGTCAACGACATCCTGAGGAACATGAGACCTCCTCAAAGCTCTTCTATACGTAGACGACTTAGTTGTATTCATCAAAGGAAGAAATCTCAAGAACATGGAGAATTTCCTTCAAATTTTCCTTAATCAACTCGAAACTTGGACCAATCAAACCGGCTCTACGTTCTCCAGCTCAAAAAACTCATTCTATGGTATTTTCCAAACATGATTTAAACTTCACACCAGAATTAACAATTCAAGGTCACCAACTACGATGTCTATCCTCTACCAAATTTCTCGGAGTACATATGGACAAGAAATTAAACTGGAAAGAACACATAAATAAGCTTACCCTCGACTGCCAGAAGAGGCTAAATATTCTGAAAGTAGCATTGAATAAAAACTGGGTAGCTGACGGCCCAAGTCTACTACTTATGTATAAGAACCTCATAAGATCTCGAATCGACTACGGCTGCATAGCATATAACTCCGCGAGTGATTCCACACTGAGCTTACAGAACAACACCCATCAACAGCTTACAATGGGAATTAGGAGAAAGTAGCTTAGCGTCCAGAAGAATGTTATTAAGTCTAACCTACTCCACCTCAGTCTCAAACAACTATTCCAACCCAGCCCGCCTTTACACTGACAAGAGAAGCCCAATGGATCACTTCACCAATAGACCCAGAATAACTAAACCTCTCTAGGCAAGATTGGCATCATATCGGAGCTACCTAGAATAACATCTCCAGAGATACTCCCAATCACTTATGATACAGAACCTTGGCTGAAACCACCAATAAGAACCGTCACAACTTTAACAAGATACAATAAGCTCAATACCAGTCCACATATTATCAAGGCTAAACTTTATGAATTACTTGAAAACTACCAAGATTACCATCACATCTACACAGACGCCTCAAAAACATCAACCGGAACGGGAGCTGCGATGATCACACGGGACCAAGAGTTTTCTTTTAGGCTACATGAAGACACCAGCATTTTATCTGCCGAGTTGTATGCTATATATGAAGCAACAAAATACACCAACCACCTCAGCCAAACAAAGAAAAAATTTATAATATTCACCGATTCGCTTAGCTCAATATTTTTACTGAAGCAGTTATATAGCAAGCACCGGACAGCTCAAGACATAAGAAAACAACTCTTCATTGGCTATCAAAATGGCATAGAAGTGATTCTTTTTTGGCTTCCATCACATATAGGCATCTCAGGTAATGAAAAAGCAGACAGTTGCGCACGCAAAGCAACCTACGACAACTCAAATTTAGTCTTAAATAAGCTAGTCAGTGCCGACGTGAAGAGCTACATCCAGCTCACAATGACAACCTTGAGGCAATCGGAGGGACTCAATGCAATTCAAAACTACGCGATATAAAACCAACCTACCAGAAATGGCAATGTTACCCATCCAATCGGCAGTACCAAATTAAAGTGACTCGACTTCGTCTCGGCCATACAAACCTAACACATGGATATCTTCTTAAGCGTGAACCACCCCCAAGATGTGAACTATGCCAAACTAATATTACCGTCAAACATGTGTTAACAGAGTGCCCAAAATACGCGAACCAGAGACTTCTTTTATCAAGTACATCATTGGCAGATATGTTGAGCGTAGATCAATCACCAAATGTAATACAGTATCTTAAGAACACCAAACTGTTTAACTTTATATAGTATACAACGGTTGTTGCTAATATCCTGAATGGTTGATGCAACATCTGTATTTTTGTAAATAAAAAAAAAAAATTAACTCGACTTTTCAACATGAATAATGTGTAACATGCAGGGTTCAGTCTTGCCCTAAGTTGTTCGATATGGATTCACCACTTCGATTGATCATCAAGAACTAGGTCTACAAATTTCACATGATGATAAATCTCAACGCTTCTATCAAGAATGTCCACATTTTCAGGATAATTTAGTTTAGAATTAAAACTGTGAAAATCATACACTCATAGTGGGTTTCATGAAGATCATCGATCAGATTGGCGACAAATTTTGTGTATTACAATAGATTTGAATATAGAAGGTATTTCTAAGGACAAGAGTGACTACATTTCTAAAATAACAAAGGATTATGGTGCTGAGATTATTCTCCTTCAAGAGACACATACGGATACTAAAAAAATCTTCGTTGAAGAGGAACAATAAAAGGTTATGTATTAATTGATTATCTAATTAGTAAAATTTATGGTTTAGCTTGTTATGTTAAAAATTCTTGATTCACAATATCGAGTTAATCCAAAAGGCTAATTTGAGGAAGTTTTCTTTACATCTTTCAAATTTTGTATTTTGATATTCAGTTCTTTTTTCTGCTTTTGTCTTTTTATTTCCAGATTCGATGTGGGCACCTTGAAGAAGTCTCTGTTTCCATCAATAGAAGATCACTCTTGAAGAAAGAAACCCCAAATATATTTCAGCTTATTTTTGTACTTTCACACTTAGGCGGGGAGCCAGGGTTTTTTTTTACGGGGTTTTTTTCCCTAGGCTTTTATGTGATACGCCGAATTGTATGACACCCCGTCACTAACCCCTGATCTGTATGCTTTATTGTTTGCTAACGAAATATTGTAAGCCAAAAGTTCAAAAGAATATATATATATCGATCAGAGAATTCATAGAAACCTTCGACTTATATGTCAGATTGACCAATGGAATACCAAATTCACAAAATTTCAGGTATAGAATCGCTCAATTGACGAGTTGATCAACCGCCCAACGAGTATGAATCCCAGCATCAGTGTTTTAAATATTCAAGACAAGAATGTGATTAAATAAATTTGTTTTCAACGAGTTAACGATGACATTTCAACAATTGGTGGCAGACAGAATGCGATGAGATCAGCTCAAGGTATTTGCATCATCTGCAAACAATATCAGGATGGTAGTGTTCTGGTCGGGCATCGCGGATCCAACCCAACGTTCTGTACTCAAAGAAGCAGTATTTTTCATAATGTTTATTGCCGTAGCAACACTAGTAATCGTGGCAGTGGCCGAAGATTGGGAAGTAGGGAGGGATCTACCCCTATTTTCTGGATTTCAAGTAGGTCTCCAAAAGCTTGCGCTGATTATCTCTTATTCCACATCTGTCAAGTATCTCCAAAATCCTCCGATGATCAGAACAGCCTTTGGAAGGTCCAAAACAGAGCTTTAGGTTTAAGTCTCCTCTCCAGAGTATGAAAATGAAGAAATGATGCTTATAGGTCTATAGTTGTTACGATCATTCACGCTACCATTTTTATGTACCTAGGGATGTGACTATAGCAATCTTCAGATTATGCGTAAAAAATCCCTTCTTGAACGAACGATTGATTATAAAAGTTAATGATTCAATAGTAAAGAATATAAATATTTTAATCACTTATCTTATCGTGCCCCTATGATGATTTTTTTTGTGTTTTAACGATTTAACAACTTGTAGTACTTCTTCATGTGTGATATCAAACTTAAAATGATTCATCATGTTTGCTCTGAGATTCCGTAATGAGAGAACTGGTCAAACCTTCTGTTATCTCAACTAAGACTTCTGCAGAAAATTTCCAAACTCATCAGCCATAGCAAAGTGATATCTCTAATTGAAAATTAAAATCTATTTTTGAATTTTATTCTTGGTCAAAGTATAAATAATCTTCTGAGAAGCCTTGGATGTTTTATGTGGATTGGTTGCTTTATTGGCTGTGGATAATATATACATTATATTAAGTGACTAAGAACTTTCCGCTGTGCTACTCCAGATCAAATGGGGAAATTTGTAGTTATTCTGTCATTCTCTCTTACTTTGAATTTTTTTGTTGCGAGGATAACATTTTAGAAGTTGAAACTAGGCAATTTTTCTATCTTATAGAGTAGGACATGGTAACATGATATATATGAATTATGATGATTCGATGCACGTCAAACGATAACACATATTCGGTTGTATTTAGGTACTCATAGTTCTTTTTTGATGATATTATATTTGTATAAGTTTTTAATCTAAGATGTCGAGTTCCCACGAAACTGTAGTGATCCTATGAATTCTGTTATTGTGAATGATATACTGTTGACTCGTTCAAAAATATTGTGTAATATTCCCGTGTTTAAATCAAGGAGCTCGTTAAAAGGTCTAATGAAATTGTTTGAATTGAGTGAAAACTGGTTGACATTGTTTCCAGAAAGTACTTTAATTCAACTCCAGACTTTATTGCTCATAGCATCTAATCTTTCCTGTGGATTCAATATAATATCTTTATTCAAAGTTGTTTCAAAAATTGAATAACTTGAAAAACAGGAGTACGAAATCTTCTGACATCAAGTAATTTTTTTTCTACAGCTTTTCTCCATTTTAGAAAGAGATAGAGCACTACTGGAAACTCTCAAATTACAAAATTTAGAAGAGACTCAAGTATTCCTACTATCAGACGTAAATCAAGTGAGGCACAGACTAAAGAAATCATAGAGGATCGTAAAGAAAAAATTTACGGAAAGAAACTCCAGCTTTGCGGGCTCCTGTTCCCAGTATTCAATTCAAAGACACACCTGAAATAAAGGTAAGAATAAGTTCTGGAAAGTAGTGTCGTAAAGTTGGGAGGTATTGCGAGGCTGCTCTCCAAGTGATATGTTCCTAACAGATTTTTATTACAACTTATTATAACGTTCTATCTCAAAAGCTTTTACTAATTTATATACAGTGCGCCACATTAGATTCCTCCCATGTTATAAGTTAACGTAAATGTTTGAAAGAGATGTTAAGCAAAATTGTGTTACTCGTAAAATTATGAAATCCACTATTTCACAAGTTTTCTCTTACTAATTCTCCAGGATTCACACTTTCGCTCTTTTATTTCCTGGAAATATAAGTGTATATTTTTAATTTAGTTATCTCAAAATCATTTTTCCTGTTTTACGAAATATATGTATATATTTATTCTCTCCAATTCATTGAGTTCTCTGTGAAAACTTTAAATTTTTATTTTCGGTAACGTTTGTAGCATATTCCTTTTTCAGAAAACATCGTTGATATAGATCAGTGCCAAATCATCGTGCTCAGCACTCGTGAAAGCATCCGAGACACTTTTGTGCTACCGAGCACAATGTCTGGGGCTCGGTGCTCGATTTTCGGAGTAAAAGACTTAGTGCATAGTAATCCGCAAAATTCTCGCAGGCATTTTGGCGGTTACTAAGCACCTTCGAAGATCTTGTCGTAACAAGAACGCCGAATATGTGTACAGAGTTGTCGCAGACATTAATGGAACTTTTGTGAATAGTGCGACAAATTTTTTGTGAATATACTCCGTTTGTATTCATTTGTTCTTCAATTATTTCTAAGAATAACATATTCTGTTCTCTACATCCATTACTGGGGCCACAAATTTTACATTTTCACACGCTCCTAGTTAAACACCCACATATCTGTGACTTTCGAATTTATGGACTGAAATTGTTAGACTCCCTGATTCGGAATTCATGGCCAAAGTTGAGTATGTCTAGCAGTTCGTCTGGATGTATACAGGGTGAGTCTTTGACCACTGCGTTAATTTTAACCACAGGTTCTTGAGATCAAAAGAAACACTTTTTTCATTACGGTTTTTCTATATTAAGCTGCGTTGAAAAGTTATAAGCATTTTAAGTTTTCACATTGGGCAAATACCCCTCTGTATTCCAGTTTAGTTTGAATGAAAAATACTTTCCACAGCATCCACTATTGAATCTGAATTGTTTAAAAACATTATTTTCTATCTAAAAAATGGTTCACTCACTCATGTTTCATCCGGTGAGGTCCATAACCAGAAGAAGGATACAAAATACTTATTTTCTGGTAAAAAAATTCAACACCATAAACATAGATTTTTGTTGTTCTACTATATTTTCTTTCTACTTCAAGATTATAAACCATGCCTTTCTAGTGAGAAATTCCAAAAAAATCTCAGAATTATTGGATGTTATCACCATACATTTGTAATTTTCTTCTTAAAATTTCAAATCATGGTAACCATCATTTCTATAAAACTTCCAAGGAAAGAGGTTGTCACTGTGCTTTCTTTTCACTCAAAGCCAGAAAAAATCATCTATGATTTTCCAAACACTGATATTTCTGAAGTTTCTTCTCCTTGACAGAGACCAGTGAACAGGTATTTTCTGTACTGAATCCCAATAACAATTTACCTGGATAGATTACAAGTATTTCCAGATTTAGGTGTGCAATTGGACTTTCTTGAAGAAATACCTAAATTTGATTTTGAAAAATCAACTAGGTGTTCTTTGATAAAAAATTTTTTGTTAAATCATTAATATGAATCTATTCTGTTCAGACTATAATTACTGATTTGTATAATCAAAGTATCTGTTTTAATTACGTAAACAAGAACATAAATATTGAATAATGGTTATTCATAGATTATGTCAAATTTTAATACCTTACCATAGAATATTAATTTATTACCGAACCCCAGGAGAGAAAAAATTATTATTTGCAATGTTTTTTTAAATGAAAGAAAATATCTGTAACTATTATTGATCTTTATTTATAATTTTCCTCAGAATAATTAGAGTGAATTATTATCACATTAAAATATTATAACGTCTCTGTGGTGGGTAGTTCCAAATAAAAAAGTGTTCTGTGGTTCCTTGTTGTTTTAATTCTGTTTGAAACTGACAAAAGTTATTTGTATTTTCAAAAAAAAGGGGAAAATTTTTTAGGGATAATATCGATAGTTTTAAATTATTCAATTCAGTATGAAATGATTATGGTCAGAAATTGCATTCTATTCTAATCTTTCTTGTTTATGAGCTTATAGCTTCCAGATTCAATATTGATTGAATTTTAATTAACCATGCATCATAACAAACATTCAGAAATATTAAAACTACGTCATATTCTATTATCTCTTAAGTTTGTGAACAAGGTTGAATCGGTGTATGAAATAAAGATAATAAAGGTATAAAACAAATCTAGGAGTCTGGGTTCGAAGTTTTTAAAACGCATATGAGCTCAATTTACAGCATTCCTATGTGAGAATAGATATAATTTGATGAACCCTGAAAGCCTGAAGCTATAAAAAACCAGCTCTTCATAAAGACAAGTCTTCAATTTAACAGGTCCTGACAGAAAATACTTTATCTATTTCAACGGTCAAAATATACCGAAGAGTGATGGAAAACTTTTTCTTTATTTATTATGGAATATCATTCTGGATTAAATATTAAGCAAGGTGCTAGACATCATTAACAATGAATACAGCAAATGGCAATTTAGATTTTGTGGTGAATGTAAGACAAAAATTGTTCAGTGGTTAATTTCATCTATAGTGTTTAGTGGTGGAACCATAGACTGGAGAGATTTCCCAATCTTTGTAGAAATATTTAATAAAGACATAAAATATGGCAACATTGAACAAATCTGATCATTGAATCATTTCAGCACAGAGTTGGATTTGGGAAAATCAGAAAATTTGGACAAAATTTTATCGATTCAATTCCTTTCAACCTCAAATATCTCAAGAATGGTGCATTTCATGAGAAAAGATGAGGAATGATTTTATATGCAAAAAGACTAATGATTCCAGGAAGTACGAGATACGGACCTTTAGTTCAAGCGATATTTGTTTTTCATGCAATTTAACCAATCTGTAGAGTAGTAGTGAGAAACCCGCAAGAAGTGGAATAAATCTATTGATGCCAAAATATGCACGAGTGTTATCAAAAACCTTCTACAAGAGATCATTTCAATTGATCTTGTCGTTTGAATATTACAGGTGAAAATGCAATTTTTTTATGAAATTTCAACACCCCATATCTTTGAACAGGGCCAAATTTGGAAAAATGTTATAGGAATAAAATGTTTCTTTTGACGTCAAGAATCTATGGTTAAAATTAACGCAGGGGTCAAAGACTCACCCTGTATATATTCTTTAATTTATTTTTATGTAACCGAGATATTCGTTAGGTTTCGATCGTATTTGTTATTTCTATAGATGTTGTGTATGCTCTGATTTTATGAAATTTCAGCATCGTAGGATCTAATCCTAGGAACATATAGCAATTTTGCACAATGCAAGGGAATAGATTGACGTTTTGAATTATCATTCTTGATTACCATGAGCCTTCGTGTCCTATCTAAAAAGTGTTTTCAGAAACCCAAACAGAAAAATTTCTCTAGACAATCTGATAATCAGATATATTTCATGTTATATCAATGTGGTTTTTGGTTGAAATTATATACTATTAATAGAAAAGTGCGTTTTGCATATGTACCTCAGAAACCTATTTTACAATGATTTATGATTTCATTGATGACACTTCTTAATAGTGGAGATGTTTCAGGGACGAAATCGTGTTCGTAAATATTCTTTTTAGAATCGTATCACTGAGAAAATAAACATGTAAAAGCACCTGCTCTCTTTTGACTTCTTTCCAGGATCATTAGATTTTACAATCATTGCACCATTCAAATAGAGAGAATACAATAATAATCAGATAATATGTTTGTATTTCATCGTTTGAATAAATTCTCCACTGCTTCATGTAGTAGAGCTTTTTGCGCAATTATTCCTAATAGAGCAGTGAACTGCCCAACTGCCCAAATTTCTGTTATTCTCGAATATCTAGCCGAAAATACTTTCAATCAATTGCGTTCGATTTCCTGATAAAGAATTAGTGGTCATACTTGAGTATCTACAGCCGACTGGTCGTATACTCTCTATCTTCCAAAAGAGATCAGTAAGAGTTTTCATATTTTCAAAATAGGTTTGTTTTCTGAATATCCCAACATCAACAAGACTGAGACCTGCCTTTTTCACTTATCCTATTTGTAGTCAAACGCTGCTCTCAATATAATTTCCAATGGCGATGTCATCAAACATAACAATACACCTTGATACCTGGGTGTAACACTTGACAGAACACTGACGTTCCAAGATCATCTAATGAATATAGAAACAGAATAAGAACACGAAATAACTTAATATGTGTAAACTCGCAGAAACGTCGTGGGGCGTAACTGCTACCACTCTAAGAACTTCCGCGTTGGCTTCAGTATATCCCGTGGCAGAATACTGTGCACTAGTATGGCTAAATAGCTCCCAAACAAAAATAGTGAATGTACAATTAGACCAAATAATGAGAGTAATAACTGGAACCATAAAACCAACTCCAGTGAGATGGCTTCCTATTCTAAGTAACATCGCCCTACCTGATATGAGAGCTAGAGAATATCAAGAAATCATGTCAAACGAAAGCTTACCGAATCATGAAGAAATTACAATAATTATACAAGAACTCCCACGGCCAAGATCAAGACGTTCTCTTATCAGGACCGCCTATGAAATAACTGATTATTTTGATATAGAAAACCAGTGGATGCCAAAATGGCTGCCTTCAACAGAATCTGACTATATCAGAATAACAAGCTCCGAGCTCAGCTTCAGAGGCTTAGTCCTACCGCATTCCACCTGGTCAAAGCTGAACCATATACGGACGGAACATGGTAGACTCCCTACACCTCACATTGTTTCAGACTGCTCAAACCGTGCTTACGTAGATTGCTCCCAATACGCTGTCGAATGACTGTGTTATTTAGATATAAATTTATTGATTTCATCATAAGATTTGCGAGTTTTGATGTTTTGTATTATTTGACTCAATCACCATGATGTATATTTGACTTAAATAATAGTTTTTTTTGTAATAGTATTATAAAGTATCGTATTGTGAAACGTTCATACGCTAAATATACAGGGTGAGTCTTTGACCACTGCGTTAATTTTAACCATATTCAGCTGCGTTAAAAAGTTATAAGCATTTTAAGTTTTCACATTGGGCAAATGCCCCTCTGTAGTCCAGTTTCGTTTGAATGAAAAATACCTTCTACAGCATCCACTAATGAATCTGAATTGTTTAAAAACATTATTTTCCCTCTAAAAAATGATTCACTCACTCATGTTTCATCCGATGAGGTACATATCCAGAAGAGAGATACAAAATACTAATTTTCTGGTAAAGAGAATTCAACACCATAAACATAGATTTTTGTTGTTCAACTATAATTTTTTTCTAGTTTAAGATTATAAACCATTCCTTTTAAGTGAGAAATTAAAAAAAAACCTCAGAATTATTGGATGTTATCATCATACATTTGTAATTTTCTTCTTAAAATTTCCAAATCATGAAAATCATCATTTCTATGAAAACTTCCAAGGCAAGAGGTTGTCATTGTGCTTCTTTCTTCACTAAAAACCAGAAGAAATCATCTATAATTTTTCAAACACTGATATCTCTGAAATTTCTTCTCCTTGACAGAGACCAGTGAACAGGTCTATGAGGTCTCTTCATATTATACTGTTAAAAATATGAAAATCTTTAACAACAATGAATGAGGTCACTACGAATAATTATTTCAAAGTGATGTTACTTTGCTTGATGATTGATTTTTGTACTGAATCCCAATAACAATTTACTTGGATAGATCACAAGTATTCCCAGATTTAGGTGTGCAATTATACTTGCTTGAAGAAATTAAGTTTGACCACCTAAATTTTATTCTGAAGAATAAACTTTAATAAAAAATTTTTCGTTAAATCTTTAATATGAATCTATTCTGCTTAGACTATAATTAATAACTGAACATGCGTAAATTTTTGGTTTTTATAATCAGAGTATCTGTTTTAATTACGGAAAAAAAACATAAATATTGAATAATGGTTATTCATAGATTATGTCAAATTTTAATACCTTACCATAAAATATTAATTTATTACCGAACCTCAGGAGAGAAAAAAATCAATAATTGCAATGTTTTAAATGAAAGATAATACATGTAACCATTATTGATCTTTAGTTATAATTTTCCTCAGAATAACTAGAGTGAATTATTATCATATTAAAATGTTATTATGACGTCTCTGTGGTGGGTAGTTCCCAATAAAATAGTGTTCTGTGGTTCCTTGTTGTTTTGATTCTATTTGAAACTGTCAACAGATATTTGTAGCTTTCTTTAAAAAAAAATGGGGAAAATATTTTAAGGATAACTTCGATAGTTTGAAATTATTCAATTCAGTATGAAATGATTATGGTCAGAAAATGCATTTTATTCTAATCTTTCTTGATTATGAGCCTATAGCTTCCAGTTTCAATATTGATTGAATTTTAATTAAACATGCATCATAACAAACATTCATAAATATTAAAATTAAGTTAAATTCTATTATCTCCTAAGTTTGTGAACCGGGTTGAATCGGTGTATGAATTAAATATGTGAAAAAACTTATATAAAAGTACAAAACAAATCTAGGAGACTGGGTTCGGAGTTTTAAAACTCATATGAGTTTAATTTGAAGCATTTGATGAACCCTGAAAGTCTGAAGCTATAAAGAACCAGCTCTTAATAAAGACAAGTCTTCAATTTAACAGGTCCTGACAGAAAATACATTACCTATTGCAACGCTTATTACGACAATATACCGAAGTACCTATGTGAGTGATGGAAAACTTTTTCTCTCTTTACTATGGAATATTACTCTAGATTAAATATCAGACATGGTGCTAGACATCATTAAAAATGAATACAGCAAATGGCAATTTAGATTTTGTGTTGAATGTAAGACCAAAATTGTTCAGTGGTTAATTTCATCTATAGTGTTTAGTGGTGGAACCATAGACTGGAGAGATTTTCCCAACCTTTTGTAGAAATATTTAATAACTAGTAAGCGGGTAGATCAATAGGCCCGTAGATCCATAGGCCCGTAGATCCATAGGCCAGTAGTTCAATAGGCCTGCAGTTCAATAGGCCCATGGATCAATATAGACCATAGATCAATATAGACCGCAGATCAATAGGGCCCATACATCAATGAAGCGCGCAGAAACACGAAACACGTCAAATTACCCGTTGAAAGCGAAAAAGCTAGAAAGAACTGGAAAAACACGGAGAAACGCGAAAAACACGAAGGAATCCGAAGAAACACGAAAGAAACCGAAGTTATACGAAAGAAACCGAAATTACATGAAACAACGCGAGAAAACACGAAAGAACACCAAGTAACACAAAAATCTAAAGGAACCTGAAAAAACCTGAAACACAAAAGTACTTGTAAATTGCACACCCTGTATATCACCCGACCGTAAACTTATTGTAAATTGCACACCCTGTATGACATTTTATCGAAATCCGCTCCCATTCATGAGAAAACTTGAAGGAGAATGCATATGAGACACTCAGTATACAATTGATTAGCAGTGAAAAAAAACCAAAAAGAATATCGTTGTAACTCCATCTATTCGAGTTCAGTAATTACCACGAAGGAAGTATCAAAATTATTCTATGGAGCTCCTATGTAACACCCCGTATATGTTTCGAAGATAATTTTTCCGTAAAAACCCGAAGGAACACAAAAAACTTGAGAGCGCGTAAAAAAACAGAAGAACTTGTAAAGTGCTCACCCCGTATATCACCCGATCGCAAATTCATTGTAAATCGCACATCCTGTATGACATTTTACCGAAATTAGCTTTCACACGTGAAAAACATGATGAAAAATGCATATGGGACACCCAGTATATAATTGATTTGCAGTGGGTGCTTTCATCATAAGAAACAAACCGAAAGAATATCGTTTTAACTCTATCGTTTCAAGTTCGGTGCATTCCACGAAGAAAGAACCCGACGAAACACGGAAAAACTTGAAAGAACCCGAAGTACCACGAATGAACGAAAAATATCCAAAGGAACCGAAAAACCCCGAAGGAGCACAAAATCACCGAAAGCGCGCAAAAAACTCGAAGGAAAGCTTAAAACCCCGAGGAGCACAAAAAACCGAAAGCGTGCAAAAAATAATGAAAGAACTTTTAAATTGCACACCCTGTATATCAATCGATCGCGAAATCATTGTTAATGGCACACCCTGTATGGGATTTCATTGAATTAAGCTCCTTTACGCGGAAAAGCACAAAAGCTGGAGAAAAACTCTGGTGAATGTCAGCGCTACTCAGATCTGACACTGACACCCTGTATATGAATCGAATATATTTTATCGAATTAAGATCCAAAACTCCCCGAAACAACACAAAAACTCGAATTTGCGCAAAAATTAACTTGTAAATTGCACACCCCGTATATCACCCGATCGCAAATTCATTGTGAATCGCACACCCTGTATGACATTATACCGAAATCAGCTCCCATTCGCGAGAGAACTTGAAGAAAAATGCATATGGGACACCCCGTATATAATTGATTCGCAGTGGGTGCTTTCTTCATAAAAAACAAACCGAAAGAATATCGTTTATAACTCTATCGTTTCGAGTTCAGTGCATTCCACCAAGAAAGAAACCGACCAAATACGAAAAAACGCGGAAAACATGATAGAACCCTAAGTAACACGAAATCTCTCGAAGAAAGAATCTGGTGAAAATCAGTGCTTTCCATAAGCACAGCCTGTATAGCGATTTTTTCGAGATAGCACAGCCTGTATAGCGATTCATCGCGATCTGTGTGCATTCTTCAAGGACGAAAATGAATTAGCGCGAAAATAGAGCCTGAAATGACGATTTTCAAACGCATATTTGAGGTGTTTTTCTTGCGATTCACGAAAAGTGGTAGGTATCTAGAGATTCGGAATCTCCTGTAGATTCTTATTCGAGTGCTTGGAAGGCGCAAAAAATCCTTCACCGGCCATATCGAGCGAAAAATTGATGCCGTATTTTCAAATTTGGAGCTCGCGTTCGGCTATCATCGGAATCGTATGATAAAATATGACACTTCTCCTCGAATCATCGAGAAAATTGCCGAATTTGGAATGAATATCCCCGGCCTTGACTCGCTACGTGGATGTAAAAATTGGTACCCAGAAATGGGAAATTTCACGTAGATTCGTTTTCTACCGATCGCGGGCGATTTATATCGTTTTCGACCGGCACGGAGGGAAAACGTAGGTGTGGTTTTGACGTTTCAGGAAGTCGCGAGTCTAAAATTGCCGTTTTATATGCATATTTTTCGTATAGATTTCGAGGGCTCCGCGGCTGAGCTCGTAGCCACGCATGTGGACGTTCCTCGTCCAGAAAAAGCGACCCCCTCCCGCGAGATGCTCCGGCTTCATAGAGTACTTTCGCCCGTTTTTCGCCTTTGGGCGATTTCGCGAAAATGGCCGATTTCGCGATTTTCGTTTGAAAATTTCGGACACTTTGAGAGCGCCCGGGTGCTTTCGGGGTCGCTTCTCCTAGAAGCGGATACGCCTTTTCGATCTGTTTTAAGATTCCCTCTCGAGCGGCCCTGCGGGTCGCTCGGAAAGCTTATGCTTTCGGGTCCCTGACGGGACCCGTTTCGATTTTTTTTCTCTGGTCCCCGATCTTATCATTTTATTATATTGAAGACATGAAATAAGGTGCCATTGAACAAATCTGCTTATTGAATAATTTCAGCACAGAGTTGGATTTGGAAAAATCAGAAAATTTGGACAAAATTATATCGATTCAATTCCTTTCAACTTCAAATATCTCAAGAATTGTGCCATTTAGGAGAAAAGATGACGAATGATTTTACTGCAGGAAGGACTAATGTTTCCAGGAAGTAAAAGATACGGAACTTTAGTTCAAGCAATATTTGTTTTTCATGCAATTTAACCAATCTGTAGAGTAGTAGTGAGAAACCCACAAGAAATGGAATAAAACTATTGATGCTAAACAATCATGACTCTCATCAAAAACCTTCTACAAGAGATCATTTCAATTGATATTGTCGTTTGAATATTACAGGTGAAAATGCAATTTTTTTATGAAATTCAACCCCATATATCTTTTGAACGGGGCCAAATTGGGAAAAATGTTATAGAATGAAAATGTTTCTTCGTTAAAATTAACGCAGTGGTCAAAGACTCACCCTGTATAATGAATAAATGAGATATTTTTACTATTACTCCTCTTCAGACCAACATCTTATTTTTTATTGATATTTATATAAAATCTTTATAAAAAGCATGACTTATGATTTCCTTCATAAGGAGGTGGTATTTCGATGAAATCATCTAAAATAAGATTTTTCAAAGCTATATGTTCGGCTTTGCTTATATTAGAAAAAGCTTTTTTATTTTTACACCCCCTCACAAAGCTCCTCACAACTATCTAAACGTCTTGGTGGTCTAGAGCTTTAAGTGGTCAAGATTGTAACTTGAGATGCGACATAGTCACGGAATCTTCTTCTTCTTCTTCTTTCTAATATGGAGGGCCATATTAGTAGGCTAATGCCTGTTCATTGCCAACATATCCTCCCCGGAAGATGATGTCCAGCATTCTCGCCACCGTTTTGGTGGTCTTCCCTGTGATGTTTTTCCTACTGGGTTATTCTCTTTTGCTTTCTTAACGAGTCTACCGTCTTCCATTCTTTTGATATGTTTGTTCCAGAATCTTCGTCTCTGTCTCAACCATCTTCCTATGTCCTGTATTCCGGATTGTTGTCTGATGTCTTCGTTCCGTGCTCTGTCGTATAGAGTTTTGCCTTGTATGTTTCTCAATGTTTTCATTTCGACCGTTCTCATCATTTGCAATGTTCTATTTGTGTCTGGTCTTGTTTCTGCCGCGTATGTTATGATGGGTGTTATAACCGTTTTATATATTCTGACTTTGCTTTCCGTGTTGAGGTATTTGCTCTTCTAAATAATGTCTTTCAGGCAACCTGAGACTCGAGCCGCTTTCATTGTTTGCTCTCTTACTTCGTCATAAGGATTCCCATGGCTAGTTATTTCCGTGCCCAGATATTTGAAGTGATCTACTTGTTCAACTACCTTAGAATCGATTTCTAACTTGCATCTTATTGGCTCTTTAGATATTACCAGGCACTTGGTCTTCTCGGTATTGATGAGCATATTCAATTCTTTTGCCGTGGTGTTAAAGGAATGTAGCAGTCTTTGGAGATTATCCTCAGAGACGGCAATAAGGACAGCATCGTCGGCATGACAGACGGCATGGAAGAAAGTGTTTCCCATTTTGAATCCAGCTGTTCTTGGCAGGTTCTGTATTATTTTATCCATTATCAAATTGAATATGAACGGGCTGAGTGAATCGCCCTGTCTAATTCCAGTATTTACGTGTATATACTCTGTTGTCATATGTCCTACTCTGATTTTTGTTCTACACTGGGTGTTAATGTTGTATATTAGGTTAATTAGCCTGTGATCTATACCTTTTGCTCTCATTACCTCTGTGACATCCTTTAGGCGCACTCTGTCAAAAGCCTTGGTCATATTGACAAAACACACATACGCAGGTTTATTGAATTCAAGAGATTTGTCCGAGATTTGTTTGACAATAAATATTGCGTCAATACTTGATCTGTTTTTTCGAAAACCTTGTTCTTCTCGTATGTTTATGGTCTTGCTGATTTCTTCCAGTATAGTTTTTGTGAATGCTTTTGAAAGTACTATCTAGCAGTGTGATTCCTCTATAGTTTTCGGAGTTTGTTTTCTGACCTTTTTTAAAAATAGGTATTGTTATGCTGTCTTTCCAATCGTCCGGTACTTTTTGTTCTTTTAGGATGTTTCCAAATAGGGTTGATATTTCATTCTGTAACTTCTTCCCACCGTATTTGAGCATCTCGTTGGTGATCTTATCTGGTCCTGGACTTTTTCTATTTTTAAGAGATTTTAGGATAGTTTCTATATTGTCATTTGTTAGAGCGGTGTCGTTATTCTCCTCATATTCACTTTGTATCGGCTCCCTGTCTTCCTCTTCTTCGTACAAATTCTTGAAATATGTTTCCCACTGCTCTAAGGTGATTTTATTGGTTTGCACAGTATCCTTGACTTCAAGCGTATTTCTTCTCAGCATTCCCCACACTTTTCTTTGGCTTCCGTACATGTCTCTCTCCATCCCTTTTGTGAATTCTTCCCAATAGTTTTCTTTGAGTTCCTTTATCCTTGCGTTTACTTCGTTTCGTTTTCTTCGGTAGTTATTCCAGTTTTCAGGTGTTTTATTTCGGATATATTGAATGTATACATTTTTCTTTTGTTTTGGCAGTTCCTTCACTTCCGGCGTGAACCAAGGTGTTCTATTGGTTATATTTACGCTTACTTGTCTCCTTCCTACTGCTTCCATGGCGGCGTCTAGTATGTTGTTTTTTATTGTTTTCCATTGTTGGTTTATATTGTCTTGAGCGTGAACTGGCCTTTGCAATATTTTCTGGTTCAATCGGTCTTCATATAGGAGTTGTGTACTTTTATCTTCCAGTGATTCGACGTTGAACTTTTTGATCGTTTGTGGTTTAGGTTTTGGGGTTTTCCGTATGTTCAGTCTCATCTTACAGAGTACCAGCTTATGATCGCTTCCAGAGTTGGCACCGTTTAAGGTTCTTACATCTAATATTGATTGAGGGATGACTTCCCTGTTAGTAATGAAGTAGTCTATTACTGACTGCTGTCCTCTTGTGTTTTGCCAGGTGTATTTATACTTCATGTCATGTTCGTAGAAAGTGTTGGCAATTCTGAGGTTGTTGTTTGCACAGAATATTTTCAATAGTTCTCCATTTTCATTAATGACATCTTCGTTGAATCTCTGCATTACTCCGTTCAATGGTTCGTTTCCTATCCGTGCATTTAGATCTCCCATGATGACGACTTTGTCCTGTGCTCTTATTTTATCCACCACTGTTTGCAGTTCTTCATAGAATGTTTCTCTTTCCTCTCTTCCCTTACTTATATCTGGCGCATAGACGCTTATAAAATGGATCTTTTCATAGTTAATGTTCATTGTTACCTGTAGTATTCTATCATTAACGTAATTTTCGCTATCTCTCGGGGCACTCCACTATATATCAGAATATATCGATCCATTCCACATTTTCCTTTCCTTTTCTCTTAGTTTCACCGACAGAGCATATTTCTATGTGATTTTCTTTCAGCTCTTCCACGACTTCCAGGACATTATGTTCCAGGTGGCGATTCTGAGTTTATCCTGTTTATAAATCGTAGTCCGTTTTCTTGCCGTTTTCGTCATCTTTGTATCAATCCGTTTCCGAGGCTGATTAGTGGTTCTGTGAGCTGTATTGGATTTTTACCACAGGTAGGGAGCTGGCCTGGCCTGTGAACCCTCCTCCTTTATCCGGGCTTGGGACCGGCAGTGACATCTGCTGAACTTCTCGATTCACCCAACAAACATCACAGGCGGAGAGAGCTTTTTTTCTCAAATATCACATATAATTAATCCTCAGCGTCTGTGGTATAGCACAAAGGTTAAAAAGCCATACTGAGAAGGCCAGTGTTTCTGCATCAGCTACGAAATGCATATTTCATGTAATGTAGCACTAACTTAAGGTCAGAAGCTTTTGCGCGCTTCTCTAGAGTATTTTCCTAAAAACTGGAACAATATATTACTGAACCAAACATCACAATCAATAAATGAATATAGTTTTGTCTCAAATTGTGAATTGAACATTCACATTCCTTCAACAGTGTTTTTCGAGCTCAAATTCTCTTCTCTTTTCTCTAGTTAAATTTCTACCAAAATCCTGTTCAACTCAAAACTTCAGAATATAATACTTGAATGCTATTGGCATCATCATAAATGACCTATCAGCAAACAAGTTATTCTTTCATCATCAACCGGAATTTTGGACGTGCACACAGATACATATCTTATATTTTCTTTTCTTATATATGTCGGAATTGTCTTGGTGAGCTACTTCCCAGGAGAACGTCATATCAGATGCTTTAGCAAGAGTAGATGAAGTTATCCTTGCCTTGGAATATGAAGAATTGGTCGAAGAAGAAGACCACGAGCTACGCAGATACCTACTAGGTGAAACAGGATGGCTGCTCCAAGATGAAACCACATGACTCAACAATATCTGTGTACTGTGACACGTCTACACTACAAGCTCGACCATTCTCAGCCAAGAAATTCTGTAAGGCAGCATTCGACACAATACAATAACTGGCATATCCTGATTGTTTGGGCTATTAACATCATCTATTGTGGATGTAATGATTTCCGATGTTTCGATAGACATCTTCTATCTTTATCAAGGAGAAAAGTAAGAAACCTTTTGAAAATTATCAATTTTAAAAAAGTCAATATTGACAGAAGTCATGAAAGAAAATGAACGATGTTATATACTCATCTGTGATATGATGATCTTTTTAAGTTGGATCGATAAATTAATAAATAAATAACATCTCGAAAACTCTTAGAAGCAAGGCTACCCCAAAAAAATATTAGAAAAAGCTAGACGAACAAGAGAAAGTCAACCTGAACCAACAGATATAAATCAGACCATCAAAACCGTAATTCCTTATGTAAAAGGTTTGTCGTGGAAAATGAGAAGAATTGGAAATAGATACAATATAACGACTGCATTCAAAACTCAAGACACTATCAGAGCTAAACTTACAAAAGTTAAGCCTAATAATGAGACAAAGGACAAAGAACTGCATATATGAATTACCTTGCGAGTGCGGAAGATCTTACATCGGAGAAACTAAACGCCCTCTGAATGTACGAATAAAAGAACATCAGAAGCTTCTACGAGTACTAGACAGCGACAAATCCAGGTTGGTCTAACATGCTGTAGATGAGAATCATCGTATAAAGTGGGATGAAGCATCAATAATATCCAAAGAAGAAAAACTTGCAAGAAGAAAAATCAAAGAAGCAGCATTTATGAAAATAACACCTGATTCCATAAGTGCTCCATCTATAGATCTGCCAGAAGTTTGGACGCCGATAGTTCGATCCAACTTAAAAAGTACATGATATCACAGATGAGTATATAACATCGTTCATTTTCTTTCATGACTTCTGTCAATATTGACTTTTTGAAAATTGATAATTTTCAAAAGGTTTCTTACTTTTCTCCTTGATGAAGATAGAAGATGTCTATCGATACGTCGGAAATCATTACATCCACAATAGATGATGGTAATAGCCCAAACAATCATTCAAAAGGAGCTCCATCATCAACAATATCACGTCATCAACTGGCATATCCTGGATCAAACGCAACAACAAAGATGGTGAAGCAACGCTCCATATGGTCTTTAGTCAACACTGACAGCAAAAAATGGTCTCGAAGCTGCATAGAGTGTCAACGAGCTAGGATCACTCATCACGTTACGATTCCACGAGGCATTTTCACAACCCTAACATGCAGATTTGATCACGTGCACATAGGCATCCAAATTCTGCCACACTCAGAAGGTTCCGATATTGCTTATCTTGTATTGATAATTCTACAGATATCCAAAAGCAATTCCTTTTCAAAACCAAGAAGCATTCACCTTCGCCAGATAATTCTATACAAACTGTGTAGGAAGATTCGGACCTCCACTTCCATTGGCAATGAAACAAAGGAGATAATTCGAGTTGTGTCTGTTCAACTTATTGAATGAGTTAACAGGTACGAACCACATCCCAACAACAACATATCATCCAACACCCAATGGTATGGAAGAGAGCATCCATCGTGAACTGAAGGCTGCAATAAAATGCCACAAAAAAGAACGATGAACTGAAACACCGACTGTCCTCCTAGGACTGCCAGCAGTTTGGCGAGAGGACTTGAGAACTACTGCTTTCTCTAAAATGAATCATTGTTTCTTTCAAATAAGTCGGATAACTTATGAGGTATAGCAGAAACATGGAAAACGTACAATGTTCTGAGTTTTCATCTATATTCATCAGCTTTCTCAGGATTAAGTGCTGTTCTTGTTGAGATGAGCTATTTGGTCTTCGCTGATATTTTCACTTGATGAATACCTTACAGTTTTAAAATGATCCGAACATTCATATTTTCTCAATTTATTCATGAGTTTTTTAATTTTTGCTTTTTGAATTTGTTTTTTGTTGTTCTTATATCCTTATAGCTCTCAGAATGTTTTCATATTATTAATCATTTTTTAAAATCGTATGTCACTTACTGGGAATCTTTTTATTGTAAGATGATTCCTACTCTATTCCAGGAATTCCCAAATACAAGATTCAATGTTCCAGATCAATCAGTCAGTACAAGTACAGTGAGCGAATTGTCTATGATCAATAGCATCAGTTCTATGAAGGCACCAGTTAAATTACAAGATCATTCCTCGTTTAATCAAAAATTGGTGATACCATTTAGTGGATTCACAAAAGCTGATGTCGATGAGATAAAAGGAGATGTAGAGCCAGTAACAATTCCAACAACTCCATATTGGCAACCCACGAAAGAAACTAACGTGCCCTCGGTGTTGAAGAAACAGCAATCTGAGATTAGAAAAACCAGTTTCACAAGATATTTGAAAGAGAAAACGGAGAATTTTCTTCAAGCCAAGGATAATACGGAAGATTCTAGCTACAGCACTGTTTTGGAAGTCAAGATGATGGTAGATAGTACTAAAGAACTGGATAAAGTAAGTATTTTATTGATGACGAAATATTTCTGAGGAAGAAACACGTATGAAATTATTTTCTAGGGCAGTTTATAGTTGGGTCGTTCGTTTCAGTAGATATCTTCTACTGTTTCCATGTTTGGTTAGCATAAAGAAAAAATCTAAAAGATCATTCAACACTATACTACATCGTCCAATTAAATCGCTCAATTTTTGAAAACGGACCAATAGAAACAAACTGTATCTTAAAACACTCAACCTCACAGTGTTTTCACTTTTAGAAATTTGTTTTTATCAAATGCCTAATTTGCATAGGAATATTAATACGTCCGGATAGCTTTGGCCGTTGGTGGAAGTAGCGGTCGTCATGGTTACGGTAAACAAGCAGTTGTTAGCGATAACTTCAACAGAACATTTGGCAGTTCTGTCAGTTTATTTTCGTGATTTAGCATAAAGTAGCGTTTTGGGAATTGTAATATAACTTCAATTGAGGAAAGTGCGAAGAAAAGTGTGCCGCTTAATACAGTGAAGTCAAGATCCTACATTTGGAAACAATTTGAAGAATTCTGTGCTGCCCGGGAATACCTTGTAAATGAAAAACAAGTTTGTCAGAGCTCAATAATTTTATGCTAGACTGGGCTTTCAATATGAAGAAAAGAGATGGATCAGACTGCAAGGAAAGTGTCGTAAAACATTGTGGAATAATACTGCCAAACAGCTGCATAAAAATTCTGTTCCGAATGGAGCGTTAGGTATGATCCATTCACAGACGTGGCTTATAAAACAGCGCGGATGCACGAAATGCCAAAAGGCGTATTTTGCAAGTGGACCCTGAGAAAAGAAAAGTTAGTGCCAAAGCTCTGTCTTTGGAGCAACACAAAAAGATGGTCAACTTATGTAAAGAAGATAAGCCAGACGGTTTGAAGAGAAAATTTTACTTTATTGCTGCATTGGAGCTTGCTTGGCGCGGAGGAGAGGGTTCATCATGCCTAATTTCGCATTTCCAATTCGAAATTGAAAACGATGGTAATTCCACGGGCCGAATGGCCTATAATCCGATATTTTCTAAAACAAGACAATGTGGTGCCCAAAATGTGCGGAAACGAAATGGCTGGCTCCCAATATTGAAGAAGATATTTGCCCGATGAGGTTATATAAGCTACTTGTATCCAAAAGAACTGCAAACATAACCACTGAGAGACTATTCCTTACTCCATATAAGAATTGGAAATATGGTTCATGGTTCAAAAACTCCCCAGTCGGTCCCAATACGATAGCTATATGAACAAAAGAATCGGTAGAACTCATTGGCATCAACACAACCAAGTCGGAGATAACAAACCACTCGCATCGAGCTACTGCGGTCAGCCAATTAGCCAAAGCAGGGATTGGCGAGGAACAGCCGATAAAGATAAAAGGCTATTCTTCTGCAGCGTCAGTGGAACCGTATCTCCAATTGGACCAACAACATCACAAAAAATAATCACAGCCATAAGGAATGTAAAAATGTCCTTCAAGAAACAACATCAGTATCTACTTCATCATTCGAAAATAATGCTCGTAATGTGTATAATAATTGTACTATCGTTTTGAATGATTATTTGGGCTATTACCATCATCTATTGTGGATGTAATGTTTTCCGACGTTTCGATAGACATCTTCTATCTTTATCAAGGAGGAAAAGTAAAAACCTTTGAAAAAATTATCAATTTTTCAAAAGTCAATATGACAGAAGTCATGAAAGAAAAATGAACAATGTTATATACTCATCTGTGATATGATGATCTTTTTAAGTTGGATCCAACTATCGGCGTCCAAACTTCTGGCAGATCTATAGATGGAAACACGAATTCCCTTATGTCTATGGAATAATTAATTGAAGATTTTCATGCCCAACTGAGGAGAATGCTCTTCAGAACCAGATAGTCCCAACTTGAATTGGCCGAAATCTTTTACTAGTCGAACAATTATTATGGTTGGTCAAAATACTTGGAAAACTGATAATTGAAGAGCGTATTTCTTGATAATTCCCGATTGTGACATGAATTGTTTTTATTTCATTTCAACGATGTAATATTAATATGTCTCGTTATGGAATGAATAGCTATGTCATTGAATTAAGAATAACTTTTTTGAAATAATCCTTTCCATTACTTGAATGTAGTTCAAGCAACGTAACCAAACTCTGAAATGAAAACCAATATAATACTCAGATGGTCTTTTACTAATCACGTTCTGCCTATCAGATATGATGTAACAATGCACCGGAAGTATAGCTTACCTAGCACTGTTGTGATTGGCTGAACGTTAGGTAAATGAAATATAAAAGTCGTGCATATTGGATGTATTTCTAACACTCTTCATTTGGATTTGATGGAAATGGCACGCGCAATTTTACCAAAGTTTTTACGAAGCGGAAGTGATAATTTTAGGAAACTTCCCGCAGAGATGCTATCGAATATATTTCGATATCTGGATGCAAGTTCTCTAGAGAGCATTAGCATGACATGCGAACTTTTCAGAGAAGTGTGCATCCGGGATAGCAATATAAGAGAATAGGAATTGAAAAAGTGCAATTTTTTTCAGAGCATTAAAGCAAGAGCATATAATTGAATTATTTTCACCTAAATTCAACTACACAAATCACTTGAAACAGATCAGAGCAAACTCAACAATTTTCCACATTGACCACAAATCTGAGAAAACGCACAAACACTTATCCCTTCGAACTCTTCAAAGAGAATAAAGATAAAGCACTGCACCTGCACTTCTCTTGAACTTCCTATAATATTGTATCCCGCCTGACCCCTAACCTCTCAAAAGGCCCTAATTGACTAAGAAAATGGAGGACGACAGTATAAGATACCAAATTTCATTGGCGAAATCGTGAATAGTCAACACATGTGAATACCCGATATTATAACGGAAAATCTTGCGCGGAATTAGTCGAAAGCCCTTTGCAGTATAGCTCTTCAAAAATATACTAATTGGTGGCGTTGAATCGTCCACGAGTTATGAACAAACAATTATTCTCTACAAAAATTCGATCGATCTTTCTTTGATCGAACTAATCCATTTGTTTGAACTTAATGGATAATATTTAATTCGAATAAGTTGTGTTTTTGATTCAAATATTCTCAACAGAAAGTAATAGAAACAAATTACCTCTTTGAATTAAAAATTCATATGTTTCAACATAACAAATATTTGTTATGTTGAAATAAATTCGCTCAAATAAATCCCTTGCGTGAACCAAGACAATCATGTTGATTGATATTAATAATACTTATTTATCGAGAAGAGATCTTATTTCAAGAAAACAAGTCATTAATTGAATTCAAAGAAAACCTCTGAAACAAAGCATTTTGTTGCTGGAACCATCTCTTTTTTCTCAGTGCATAAGAAAATGACAATGGGAGTTTCTGACGGCCTCACATTTCGACTTGGCAATATTAATGATTGCTCGAAAATTATTCATACGAATCATCGCTCGATGAGGATATAACATAACTTGATAACGCTCCGTTGAATATTTTCGGAAACATAAAGTTCTGACGAACATGGGGAACTCATATCACCCTTCGGACACTGAAACAAATTATCAAACACGTATTCTCTTATGTCTGTGCAATAATCAATTGAAGATTTTCATGCCCAACTGAGGAGAATGCTCTTCAAACCAGATAGTCCCAACTTGAATTGGCCGAAATCTTGTACTAGTCGAACAATTATTATAGTTGGTCAAAATACTTGGAAAACTGATAATTGAACAGCGTATTTCTTGATAATTCACGATTGTGACATGATTTGTTTTTATTTCATTTCAACGATGTAATATTAATATGTCTCGTTGTGGAATGAATAGCTATCTATGTCATTAAATTAAGAATAACTTTCTGAAATAATCCTTTCCATTACTTGAATGTAGTTCAAGCAACGTTACCAAATTCTGAAATGAAAACCAATAAAATACTTAGATGGTTATTTACTAATCACGTTCTTCCTATCAGATTTGATGTAACAATGCACCGGAAGTATAGCTTACCTAGCACTGTTGTGATTGGCTGAACGTTGGGTAAATTAAATATAAAAGTCGTGTGTTGGATGTATCTCTAACACTCTTCATTTGGATTTGATGGAAATGGCACGCGCAATTCTACCAAATTTTTTACGGAGCGGAAGTGATAATTTTAGGAAACTTCCCGCAGAGATGCTATCGAATATATTTCGATATCTGGATGCAAGGTCTCTAAAGAGCATTAGCATGACATGCGAACGTTTCAGAGAAGTGTGCATCCGGGATAGCAAACTCAGAGGAAGACTCAAATTGCTTCGTTCCGAAAGACGCAATCGCATATTGAACCCAAGCATTGGTATAACCGTTGAACGGCTTGGTTCATCAGATTCTGGGAATTTTCGATGCAATGTGGACAGCAGAAAAAAAGTTGTACTACATAAGAAATTGACAATGGGAGTTTCTGACGGCCTCACATTTCGACTTGGCAATATAAATGATTGCTCGAAAATTATTCATACGTATCATCGCTCTATGAGGATATAACATAACTAGATAACGCTCCGTTGAATAATTTCGGAAACATAAAGTTCTGACGAACATGGGGAACTCGTATCACCCTTCGGGCACTGAACCAAATTATCAAACACGAATTCTCTTATGTCTATGGAATAATTAATTGTAGATTTTCATGCCCAACTGGGGAGAATGCTCTTCAGAACCAGATAGTCCCAACTTGAATTGGCCGAAATCCTTTACTAGTCGAACAATTCTTATGGTTGGTCAAAATACTTGGAAAACTGATAATTGAACAGCGTATTTCTTGATAATTCCCGATTGTGACATGAATTGTTTTTATTTCATTTCAACGATGTAATATTAATATGTCTCGTTATGGAATGAATAGCTATGTCATTGAATTAAGAATAACTTTCTGAAATAATCCTTTCCATTACTTGAATGTAGTTCAAGCAACGTTACCAAACTCTGAAATGAAAACCAATATAATACTTAGATGGTCTTTTACTAATCACGTTCTGCCTATCAGATTTGATGTAACAATGCACCGGAAGTATAGCTTACCTAGCACTGTTGTGATTGGCTGAACGTTGGGTAAATGAAATATAAAAGTCGTGCGTATTGGATGTATTTCTAACACTCTTCATTTGGATTTGATGGAAATGGCACGCGCAATTTTACCAAAGTTTTTACGGAGCGGAAGTGATAATTTTAGGAAACTTCCCGCAGAGATGCTATCGAATATATTTCGATATCTGGATGCAAGTTCTCTAGAGAGCATTAGCATGACATGCGAACGTTTCAGAGAAGTGTGCATCCGGGATAGCAAACTCAGAGGAAGACTCAAATTGCTTCGTTCCGAAAGACGCAATCGCATATTGAACCCAAGCATTGGTATAACCGTTGAACGGCTCGGTTCATCAGATACTGGGAATTTTCGATGCAATGTGGACAGCAGAAAAAAAGTTGTACTCCATAGGAAAATGACAATGGGAGTTTCTGACGGCCTCACATTTCGACTTGGCAATACTAATGATTGCTCGAAAATTATTCATACGAATCATCGCTCGATGAGGATATAACATAACTTGATACCGCTCCGTTGAATATTTTCGGAAACATAAAGTTCTGACGAACATGGGGAACTCATATCACCCTTCGGACACTGAACCAAATTATCAAACACGAATTCTCTTATGTCTATGTAATAATTAATTGAAGAATTCCATGCCCAACTGAGGAGAATGCTCTTCAGAACCAGATAGTCCCAACTTGAATTTGCCGAAATCTTTTACTAGTCGAACAATTATTATAGTTGGTCAAATTACTTGAAAAACTGATAATTGAACAGCGTATTTCTTGATAACTCACGATTGTGACATGATTTGTTTTTATTTCATTTCAACGATGTAATATTAATATGTCTCGTTGTGGAATGAATAGCTATCTATGTCATTAAATTAAGAATAACTTTCTGAAATAATCCTTTCCATTACTTGAATGTAGTTCAAGCAACGTTACCAAATTCTGAAATGAAAACCAATAAAATACTTAGATGGTTATTTACTAATCACGTTCTTCCTATCAGATTTGATGTAACAATGCACCGGAAGTATAGCTTACCTAGCACTGTTGTGATTGGCTGAACGTTGGGTAAATTAAATATAAAAGTCGTGTGTTGGATGTACCTCTAACACTCTTCATTTGGATTTGATGGAAATGGCACGCGCAATTCTACCAAAATTTTTACGGAGCGGAAGTGATAATTTTAGGAAACTTCCCGCAGAGATGCTATCGAATATATTTCGATATCTGGATGCAAGTTCTCTAGAGAGCATTAGCATGACATGCGAACGTTTCAGAGAAGTGTGCATCCGGGATAGCAAACTCAGAGGAAGACTCAAATTGCTTCGTTCCGAAAGACGCAATCGCATATTGAACCCAAGCATTGGTATAACCGTTGAACGGCTCGGTTCATCAGATACTGGGAATTTTCGATGCAATGTGGACAGCAGAAAAAAAGTTGTACTACATAAGAAAATGACAATGGGAGTTTCTGACGGCATCACATTTCGACTTGGCATTATAAATGATTGCTCGAAAATTATTCATACGAATCATCGCTCGATGAGGATATAACATAACTTGATATCGCACCGTTGAATATTTTCGGAAACATAAAGTTCTGACGAACATGGGGAACTCATATCACCCTTCGGACACTGAACCAAATTATCAAACACGAATTCTCTTATGTCTATGTAATAATTAATTGAAGAATTTCATGCCCAACTGAGGAGAATGCTCTTCAGAACCAGATAGTCCCAACTTGAATTTGCCGAAATCTTTTACTAGTCGAACAATTATTATAGTTGGTCAAAATACTTGGAAAACTGATAATTGAACAGCGTATTTCTTGATAATTCACGATTGTGACATGATTTGTTTTTATTTCATTTCAACGATGTAATATTTATATGTCTCGTTATGGAATGAATAGCTATGTCATTAAATTGAGAATAACTTTCTGAAATAATCCTTTCCATTACTTGAATTTAGTTCAAGCAACGTTACCAAACTCTGAAATGAAAACCAATATAATACTTAGATGGTCTTTTACTAATCACGTTCTGCCTATCAGATATGATGTAACAATGCACCGGAAGTATAGCTTACCTAGCACTGTTGTGATTGGCTGAACGTTGGTTAAATGAATTATAAAAGTCGTGCGTATTGGATGTATTTCTAACACTCTTCATTTGGATTTGATGGAAATGGCACGTGCAATTTTACCAAAGTTTTTACGGAGCGGAAGTGATAATTTTAGGAAACTTCCCGTAGAGATGCTATCGAACATATTTCGGTATCTGGATGCAAGTTCTCTAGAGAGCATTAGCATGACATGCGAACGTTTCAGAGAAGTGTGCATCCGGGATAGCAAACTCAGAGGAAGACTGAAATTACTTCGTTCCGAAAGACGCAATCGCATATTGAACCCAAGCATTGGTATAACCGTTGAACGGCTTGGTTCATCAGATTGTGGGAATTTTCGATGCAATGTGGACAGCAGAAAAAAAGTTGTACTCCATAAGAAAATGACAATGGGAGTATCTGACGGCCTCACATTTCGACTTGGCAATATTAATGATTGCTCGAAAATTATTCATACGAATCATCGCTCGATGAGGATATAACATAACTTGATAACGCTCCGTTGAATATTTTCGGAAACATAAAGTTCTGACGAACATGGGGAACTCGTATCACCCTTCGGGCATTGAACCAAATTATCAAACACGAATTCTCTTATGTCTATGGAATAATTAATTGTAGAATTTCATGCGCAACTGAGGAGAATACTCTTCAGAACCAGATAGTCCCAACTTGAATTGGCCGAAATCCTTTACTAGTCGAACAATTCTTATGGTTGGTCAAAATACTTGGAAAACTGATAATTGAACAGCGTATTTCTTGATAATTCCTGATTGTGACATGAATTGTTTTTATTTCATTTCAACGATGTAATATTAATATGTCTCGTTATGGAATGAATAGCTATGTCATTGAATTAAGAATAACTTTCTGAAATAATCCTTTCCATTACTTGAATGTAGTTCAAGCAACGTTACCAAACTCTGAAATGAAAACCAATATAATACTTAGATGGTCTTTTACTAATCACGTTCTGCCTATCAGATTTGATGTAACAATGCACCGGAAGTATAGCTTACCTAGCACTGTTGTGATTGGCTGAACGTTGGGTAAATGAAATATAAAAGTCGTGCGTATTGGATGTATTTCTAACACTCTTCATTTGGATTTGATGGAAATGGCACTTGCAATTTTACCAAAGTTTTTACGCAGCGGAAGTGATAATTTTAGGAAACTTCCCGCAGAGATGCTATCGAACATATTTCGGTATCTGGATGCAAGTTCTCTAGAGAGCATTAGCATGACATGCGAACGTTTCAGAGAAGTGTGCATCCGGGATAGCAAACTCAGAGGAAGACTCAAATTACTTCGTTCCGAAAGACGCAATCGCATATTGAACCCAAGCATTGGTATAACCGTTGAACGGCTTGGTTCATCAGATTCTGGGAATTTTCGATGCAATGTGGACAGCAGAAAAAAAGTTGTACTCCATAAGAAAATGACAATGGGAGTTTCTGACGGCCTCACATTTCGACTTGGCAATATTAATGATTGCTCGAAAATTATTCATACGAATCATCGCTCGATGAGGATATAACATAACTTGATAACGCTCCGTTGAATAATTTCGGAAACATAAAGTTCTGACGAACATGGGGAACTCGTATCACCCTTCGGGCACTGAACCAAATTATCAAACACGAATTCTCTTATGTCTATGGAATAATTAATTGTAGATTTTCATGCCCAACTGAGGAGAATACTCTTCAGAACCAGATAGTCCCAACTTGAATTGGCCGAAATCCTTTACTAGTCGAACAATTCTTATGGTTGGTCAAAATACTTGGAAAACTGATAATTGAACAGCGTATTTCTTGATAATTCCCGATTGTGACATGAATTGTTTTTATTTCATTTCAACGATGTAATATTAATATGTCTCGTTATGGAATGAATAGCTATGTCATTGAATTAAGAATAACTTTCTGAAATAATCCTTTCCATTACTTGAATGTAGTTCAAGCAACGTTACCAAACTCTGAAATGAAAACCAATATAATACTTAGATGGTCTTTTACTAATCACGTTCTGCCTATCAGATTTGATGTAACAATGCACCGGAAGTATAGCTTACCTAGCACTGTTGTGATTGGCTGAACGTTGGGTAAATTAAATATAAAAGTCGTGTGTTGGATGTACCTCTAACACTCTTCATTTGGATTTGATGGAAATGGCACGCGCAATTCTACCAAAATTTTTACGGAGCGGAAGTGATAATTTTAGGAAACTTCCCGCAGAGATGCTATCGAATATATTTCGATATCTGGATGCAAGTTCTCTAGAGAGCATTAGCATGACATGCGAACGTTTCAGAGAAGTGTGCATCCGGGATAGCAAACTCAGAGGAAGACTCAAATTGCTTCGTTCCGAAAGACGCAATCGCATATTGAACCCGAGCATTGGTATAACCGTTGAACGGCTCGGTTCATCAGATACTGGGAATTTTCGATGCAATGTGGACAGCAGAAAAACAGTTGTACTACATAAGAAAATGACAATGGGAGTTTCTGACGGCATCACATTTCGACTTGGCATTATAAATGATTGCTCGAAAATTATTCATACGAATCATCGCTCGATGAGGATATAACATAACTTGATACCGCACCGTTGAATATTTTCGGAAACATAAAGTTCTGACGAACATGAGGAACTCATATCACCCTTCGGACACTGAACCAAATTATCAAACACGAATTCTCTTATGTCTATGTAATAATTAATTGAAGAATTTCATGCCCAACTGAGGAGAATGCTCTTCAGAACCAGATAGTCCCAACTTGAATTTGCCGAAATCTTTTACTAGTCGAACAATTATTATAGTTGGTCAAAATACTTGGAAAACTGATAATTGAACAGCGTATTTCTTGATAATTCCCGATTGTGACATGATTTGTTTTTATTTCATTTCAACGATGTAATATTAATATGTCTCGTTATGGAATGAATAGCTATGTCATTGAATTAAGAATAACTTTCTGAAATAATCCTTTCCATTACTTGAATGTAGTTCAAGCAACGTTACCAAACTCTGAAATGAAAACCAATAAAATACTTAGATGGTTATTTACTAATCACGTTCTTCCTATCAGATTTGATGTAACAATGCACCGGAAGTATAGCTTACCTAGCACTGTTGTGATTGGCTGAACGTTGGGTAAATTAAATATAAAAGTCGTGTGTTGGATGTACCTCTAACACTTTTTTTTTTTTTTTTTTTTATTTGAGAAATATGTGCTTCGACCACTAGGGGTCATTAGCACATTCTATTATTTACAAATGGGGTTCACATATAAAGTTATAAAATTTGATATATTACAATTAAATTATACACTTCAAGTCTGTACCTTATATTCTGTCGTAAAGTTCTATTTCTTTGAGATAGTTTAAAGTTTTTTCCAGTTCTTCGATATTATTTCCCAACGCAACTTCTATCCGATCACTCACTCCGCACTCATGACGTTTCGCTTGAAATTTTGGGCATTCGCTTATTAGGTGTTTAACAGTCACTCGCGTTTCACAGAGGTCGCACTGTGGAGGTTCTTCTCTCGAGATCAGGAAACCATGAGTGAATTTGGTGTGTCCACTTCTAAGACGACTAACTTTAATTTGTTTTTTACGTCCACTTGGATAAGCTGATTTCTTCAAAGGAGTTGGTTTAACGTTTTTGAGAAATGATGGATTTTCTGACCATACTTTTTGCCATTCCTTTTCTATTTTTTTCTTGACCTGTAGATTAGCTTCTTCTCCAATGAACACTCTCTTAGTATTTTGGCTAGCAAGTGCTTCCTTTGCTGCTGCGTCTGCCATCTCATTTCCCTTTATTCCGGTATGAGAGGGTACGTATAAGAAAATGACGGTGATATGTCGCTGTTGCATCAGGTAAAGTAGATGCTGTATTTGTTGAACAATAGGATGCTGAGGGTATGTTTGTTCGATATTTTTAATTGTACTTAGGGAATCTGTACATATAACGAATCGAGATTGTTCACCTTTTGTATTGAGTATTTCTGAAAGTGCGTGATGTACTGCCATTAATTCACCTGAGAAAACACTACCCTCCATTTTATATTTTCTAGTTTCTCGAGGGCTTACCACTGCAAATCCAACTGTTTCTCCCCCATTGTTTGATGATGCGTCAGTGTAATAGAATTGTGCGTTCATATATTCGTCTTTTATACTCCTGAAGTGGTTATGGATGATTTGTGGATTTGTGTCGCTTTTACAGTATTTTGTAAGACTTGTATTACTATGAACTGTAGAGACGATCCAAGGTGGTGTAAGGCTATTATTTGTTTGAAGCAGTTCGGGTATAACGTACTGGATGTCTTTCAAGTAAGAACCCAATCTACGATGAAAGGAGGGTCTTATATTTGGGTTTTTGTGATAGATGTCCTCGAAGTGTCTAGCGGAAACCAGTTCATTATTTAGGTTATTAGGGTTGGTGGTGTTCTTTATGGCATAGGTAATCGTTGCCTTTTTAAAGCGGTATTCAATAGGTAACTCTCCTAATAGACAGTATAGGCTCTTTATCGGAGTTGTACAAAATGCACCTGTGATCAATCGTAGTGCTTTGGACTCAATTCGTTGTATGGCTTTAATGTTTGTTTTACTTGTGTTGAAATAAGATAAGAAGCCATATTCCAATTTAGATTTTATGAGACTTTTGTAGATGGTCACAAGATTGGCTATGTCAGCTCCCCAAGTTTGGTGCGAAAGTACTCTTATAATATTGTAACCTTGTACACAGTTAATCTTTACTCTGTCGATGTGTTGTTTCCAAGTTAGTCTATCGTCAAAAATCATCCCTAGAAAGTTCACCCAGTTCTCTTGTTTTATTGTGTTACTTCCCAAAAACAGGTTTATTGGTTCTCTATTCCTACTTTTGGAGAACAGAACTGTTTTCGTCTTCTGAGCAGAAAAACTAAAACCTGTTAACGAACTCCACTTTTCTATCTCTCTTATAGTATTTTGTATGAGTAGTTGTAGTGTATGTGTATTTTTACCTGCTACATATATTGCAAAATCGTCGGCGTATAAAACTTTTTTAACTGGCGCTGTCACTTTCTTTACTACCTCCTGAATTGCTATGGCAAACAAGGTCGTACTCAGAACACCACCCTGACTATGCCATTTTCCTGACACTGTTGATTGGATATTGTTCCATTCACCTTAACTCTAAAATGTCTATCGCTAAGGTAGTTTTCAATAAAGAGGAGAATGTTTCCACTTATGTTCCATGATTTCAGTGTATCAAGTATATTTTTTCTCCAAGTCATATTGAACGCCTTGTCTATGTCAAAGAAAACGGCTAGTACTTTTTGTTTTGAGGCAAAGGCATCGTGTATGTAGCTTTCCATAGCTATGATATTGTCATTGGTGGATCTATGCTTCCTGAAGCCATTTTGTTGTTGATAGAGGAGGTTGTTCGCTTCAAGATGCCATGAAAGTCTCTCATTTATGATTTTTTTCTAGTATTTTGCACATTGTGCTGGTAAGTGAGATGCGCCTGTAAGAGGATACATGTGTTTTACTCTTCCTTTGATTGAGAATTGGGATAACTATCGCCTCCTTCCAAGATGTAGGAAGTGTTCCAGTGGAAAAAATTAGGTTGTAAAGCCCAGCAGGTATTCTCTTGCTTTGAGTCCCAAGTGTGTCAAGAAGATATATGGTATACTGTCCGGCCCTGGCGAGGTTTTCTTAGTTTCTTCTAAAACATTATTCAGTTCTTTTATTGTAATGGGATTGTTTAGTTCGTTGTGTTTTAGAGTTTTTGTCTCTGTGTTCCTATATTCAGTATTCTCGGTGTTTAGTTTAAATTTTCTGAATTCGGGGGTATAATTATCAGTACTGGATAATTTGGCATAGTATTCTGCAAAGGCGTTGCTTATATCTTCATCGTTAGATAAGACAATGTTGTTGTGTGTTATGCTAGTTATAGTTCTCTCAGTGGCTCCTCCGTTAATTCGCCGAATTTTATTCCATACTTCAGTTATTGGTGTTGTAGGTGTTATAGAGGAGGTATATTCATGCCATGATGCTTTCTTGCTCCGTTTAACCATGTATCTAGCTTTAGCCCTTAATCTTTGAACTCTATTAGATTTTCTTCTGTTCTGTGTTTTCTGTATCTGTAGAAGGCGTGTTTGCTCTGTGCTACAGCCGTTTTACAGTCATCATTCCACCAGGGTACGCTGCGTTGTTGTGGAAGTTTAATTTTTCCTACATTCAAATCGGCGCTTTCTGTTATAATCGAAGTAATCATTTCCGCATTTATATTAACATCCGAAGAGAGTATTTTTCTTGCTAATTTATTCTCAATCAAAGCAGTGAAGTCGCTCCAGTTTGCCCTTTTGATATTCCATGAATCTGTCATTTGCATGCTGTTTTTCCTCTTTTGTAGTTCTTCATGTTCTATAAGTACAGGAAAATGATCACTTCCGTACAGATAGTCGGTTACATCCCAGCGTAGCGCGGCGGCTAACTGGGGTCGCAGAATGTGAGATCTATGCAAGATTTTTCCCCGTTGTTATATTAAATCTTGTGCCTTTCCCACTATTCATTAATATAAAATTGTTTCTGTCCATATATTCTCCTAATTCCTTCCTCTTCTGTCAGTGAATTTTGATCCCCATAATATATTGTGACAATTGAAATCTCCTAAGATAAGTCGTGGTCTTGGAAGTTGTTCGATCGTTTTTGCAAGTTCTTCTATTGTCCCAATATCAGAATTTGGGGAATATAAACATTTGCTACTGTGATTTTGTGTTGATAGAATTGTACTGAAACAGCTATTATTTCCAGTTGGGAGTTGATGTGTATTTTTTTGAGTTGTAACGATTTCGTATGTATGTTGCTACTCCTCCACTTGCTTGGGAGGCATTTTCTCTGTTTTTGTGGTAACATTCATAAAATTTAATGTGTTTGTAATGGTCAGCTTTGTAATTAGTTTCTTGAAGGCATATTATCTGTGGTTTGTTAGTATTGATTAGGTACGTTAATTTTTCACTTTGTGTATTGACTCCATTCGCATTCCATTGTAGCAAAAATGTATTCATGTCTTTAATTTCCTGTTGTTGAGCTATCCGAATCAATTTCGGAGGCTGTAGACACTTCTTGTGGGTTTAGTTTTCTCTTAATTTTATTCCGAATTCTTGTGATCCTTCCTTTGATTGCTCTGTCCTCAATATATGGATGTAGTTTGTATAACATATCCAAAAGTTCTGGTATGTTATTTGTGTAGGTGAGTGCTATGCTTAGTGGATCTTTTGCACCGAAAGTTGCTTCAAGGAAGTTGCAGAGCTGTTCGTAGTTCAAGATATATTCTTTTGGTGATTTATTTATCTTTTCTTTGAGAGGTGTGATTTTCTCCAATATAGAAACGTTTTGTGTTGAGCCCAAAGTCTTTTTCTTTTTATGTTTATTTGGTTTTGGGATTTGGTCTGTGTCACTTAAAGTAGAGTTACTCAAGCTGATTGTGAGAGGTGCTGATATTCTTTTGTTGTTCATTTCTTCGTAATGTGTATTCGGCGTGTATGGTGGGTGTTCTTGCGAAATAATTGTTGGTGATACTGTTTTCTCCCGTTCTTGAAGTGATTCGGGAAAAGCTGTCGATTCTTCTAATAACTCGTTGCTCACTCTTGCCGTTCTTAAATGCGATGAATATATGTCATTAGTATGGGTTTGGGACTTATCTGCACTCGTTAAATTTGTACAGTTTTTAGCAATATGTCCTTTCTTCCTTACATGCAAAGCATGTCAGTACATCATAAGCTAAGAACACTCTATAGCTTGTATCATCATGACTGATGACTATCGATGATGGTAGTTCAATGTTGTCATTCGGTTGTACATATATTTGCCTTCGAAAACTCATTATATGCGAAAATTCTTCACCCATCAAATTTGCCCTCAAGGAAGTCATATTTGACATGGTTACGAAGCCTAATTTTTTTATTTCTGCGAGCAATGAGTCGTGCGGTATTGAAGGACAAACGTTGGACAAAATTATTCTTTTTGCTGGAGTCATTAACATTCTCATTTCTATTTTCGTGCCGTTTATCGTCACAGTTTTATGTTGTTTGGCTAGATTTTCAGCAATTTCTTTCGTTGAGAGATAAATACATACTCTATTATTCGAAATACGAGAAGCATGAGTTATATTTTTTGCTTGTGCCTTTTCAGCTATAGCTTTCACATATTCGTTCAAAGTAAGCGATTCGTCGTAATTCAGAACAATTGCTTGGTTTTTTGCTGGGTACTTGTATTGTTTGATTATTTGGGAGTACTGTAAAGGTTGTGTTTCTGTTTGGCGTGGGCTAGATGTACCCCTGTAGTCAGAAGTTATCATCTTGTTATTGTTTCCTTATGTGGATTCGTATCAATTCAATTCCTATCAATCAATGCGGGTAATCTAGTACGGCAATATGTCTCATACATTTTTTGCGGCCGTCTCGATAATCCGCAGACGGTGTTATTGTTGAATTTAATTCAACGAAATTTCGTTCATAAACGAAAAAGGAAAAGTAGAAATTATAAAGTGTCAATCCACTTACTTGATGTACGAAATTCACTCGTGGCAAAAAGATAATAATAATAATAATAATAATAATACATTTATTCTCAACAGGTTACACCCAATAACAGAGAAAAATGATCAAACAAACAAATGCGATTGAAAAACTTAAACCAGATTACATATGAGACCCTTATAATAGCATATAAAATTATATCCAACAGTGCCTTAAAATTACTACATGAGATTTACAAAAAAAAATGTTATTCCCTCAATACTCGAAAAAAAAATCAACAGCATACCAATCACATCCTCATCCCAAGCGTACAAAATAAACTGAAAAAGATCACGAGCCCCCACCACGATTCTCCAAATGGCACATCAAAATTATTGGTAGTTCATCGTAGTAGATATCACATCGGCCACAAGAACTGTCATATAAGTTACACATGAAGTTGATAGGAGACCGTGACATGACATTTGTCCTACCAAAATCAACATAGAAGGTGTTATATTGCCTCAGACCAGGTCTAGGTACATGAATATTAACCTTACTCAAGAGAAATGAACAATCAATCCCACCACGCAGAATCCCGTAGAGTAACTTCAATGCACTACGCTCACGTCTTAACTTCAATACCTCAACTCCGAGGCTCGCGACGAGGACCGAGTGATCAAATCCTCTCGAAGGGTACTGTCCGAAACATTTAAAATAAATATATTTCAAACACCTTCTCTGGACGGCCTCCAGGATGACGACAGCATTATTGTATAATGGACACCAGATTATAGAGGCATATTCTAATCTACTACGAATGAAAGAATAGTACAGTATCTTCATAGTATAGGGGTTCACAAAATTGTTCCAATTTCTAATAAAATAACCAAGAGTCTTAGAGGCAGAAGAGGTTATCTGACTTATGTGCCCGGAAAAGGACAATTTACTATCAAAAACAACACCCAAATCCCTATACTCATCACATCTCTCCAGAATCTGATCACCCACAGCATAGTCATAGTGAACTGGGGTTAATTTACGAGTGAATGATACAACTCGACACTTATTAATATTCAGGCTCAAACCGTTCCCGAAACACCAAAGACCGATCATATCCAAAGCAGCCTGCAACCTCACGCAGTCATCAAGATCCCCAATAGCAGCAAATATTTTCAGATCATCAGCAAAGAGGAGATGGAGACACTGAAGAAGCAGAGACAGGTCATTAATATATAATAAAAACAGCAATGGGCCCAAATTGGAGCCTTGTGGCACTCCAGATGTGGCGAGATAAGGTAAGGATTCACAACCTCCATACTGAACATATTGATAACGATCGGAAAAGTAAGATCTAACCAACAGTAAAAACTCCGATGAGAACCCAATGTATGCAAGCTTTGAGATCAATATCTGGTGATCAATCTGGTCGAAGGCCTTCTGAATATCTGTGTATATAACATCCATCTGACCACGATCATCCAGTGACTCTGACAGACACTGAGTAATGCTTGCCAAATTGGTCACCGCTGAACGATCCTTCATAAAACCATGCTGATGTGGTGAAATTAGTGCACGAACTGAGGGATAAATTGAGTCATATAAAATTACCTCGAAGATTTTAGAGAAGTTACATAAGATTGCTGTAGGTCTATAGTTAGTTATAAGGGACGGATCTCTGGACTTTAACATAGGACAAATTTTTGTCATCTTCCATACTTTTGGAATATGCATTCTCCTCAAAATTATATTGAAAATTACGGATAAAGGTTCAGATAGAGAACAAATGCAGTCCTTAACGAGAAAACTAGGTACATTGTCGACACCAGATGTTAACTTGGTTTTAAGCTTCCTTGAAGCCTTAATTATGTCATCCTCAGTGATAGTCGGAAGCGATATTGAGCTACCATTAGAATACAGTCTATCACAATGCTCAGGAATGAAACCAATGTCTGAGGTAGTAAAGACACTGGAAAAAAAGTGGAAAACCCATCAACAATCTTCTGAGATTCCTTGAGCTCAACACCTAGATATGACATAACTCCGGGAATACGTGATCTAGATTTTTTGTCTGCACAAAAGCCCAAAAGCTATTTGGGTCCTCTCGAACTCTAGTCTCAACGCACTTAATATATTGCGAATAAGAACTAGCGATATCTCTTTTAATTCTGCCACGTAGTATTTTGAGTTGATGAAAATCTGAATCACATTGATACCTCCTAAATAGTCTACGATAACGGTCCTTCAGTCGTATATTGGAAATGATATCATGTGTGAACCATGGTGGATAACGGCGACCCCAGTTTTATAAACTGGCACACAAGTATCAAAGATACTAGCGAGCTTAGCATACATCACCTCACATGCTAAATCAGAATCATCCATTTGGTGAAATACAGACCAATCAACAGAATCAATTAAATTATACAAAAGGGGAAAATTTGCCCTTCTAAAATTATAAGTTTTTTCTCATGTTCACAAATGAAATTTGGACCAGAATTCGCAGTAATCAACTGGAATGAGCAAACCAGAGCAGGATGATGATCATCCTCTTTTACTAGAGGATGTGAATCGTGAGCAACATCACACGAAAAATTTGTGAATATCAAATCCAAAACCTATTGTTCGCATTAGGTATACTATTACGCTGCTGAGATATTAATAGATATTATATTAATATTAATAGATATTAATTAGAATCGCGTATTCACAATTCTTCAAAACTATAAGCAAATATTTATAAAATTCGGGACCCGTATTCGATACATATGCACTGCATGGAAGTCGAGATGCGAATGACCTCTAACACTCTTCATTTGGATTTGATGGAAATGGCACGCGCAATTCTACCAAAATTTTTACGGAGCGGAAGTGATAATTTTAGAAACTTCCCGCAGAGATGCTATCGAATATATTTCGATATCTGGATGCAAGTTCTCTAGAGAGCATTAGCATGACATGCGAACGTTTCAGAGAAGTGTGCATCCGGGATAGCAAACTCAGAGGAAGACTCAAATTGCT
>JARTUT010001902.1:0-45296 GCA_030674115.1 Micraspis discolor | reverse complement strand
TTTCACATCCAAGTAGCGAGTCAAGGCCGCGAATTCTTCATTCGAAATTCGGCAATTTCTACGGTGAAATGAGGCAAAATGTCATAATTTCTCATACGATTCCGATGATAGCCGAACGCGAGCTCCAAATTTGAAAATACGGCATCAATTTTTCGCTCGATATGGGCGGTCGAAGATTTTCAGGCCTTCCAAATGCTCGATTAAGAATCTACAGGAGATTCCGAATCTCTAGAGACCACTCACGTTTCACGAATCGCGAGAAAAACACCTCAAATATGCGTTTGAAAATCGTCATTTCAGGCTCTATTTTCGCGCTAATTCATTTTCGTCCTTGAAGAATGCACACAGATCGCGATGAATCGCTATACGGTTAAAGTATCTCGAAAATTGCCATACAGGCTGTGCTTTATAAAGCACTGATTTTCACCAGATTTATTCTTCGGGAGATTTCCCCGGTTACTTAGGGTTCTATCATAAGCTCATGCTTCTTTTCGTATTTGGTCGGTTTCTTTCTGGCACTTACTGAACTCGAAACGATAGAGTTTATAAACCGATATTCTTTCGGTTTGTTTTATGAAGAAGCACCCACTGGTGAATCAATTCGTTATGCACGGGGTGTCCCATATGCATTTTTTCTTCAAGTCTTCTCAAGGAATGGGGAGCTGATTTCAGTATATCTGTCATATGGTTATGCACGATTCAGCAATGAATTTAAGATAGGGAATTATACGGGGTGTACAATTTACAAGCTACACTTGATTTTTTTTGTGCAAATTCGAGTTTCTGTGTTGTTTCTCTGGGGAGTTTTTGGATCTCAATTCGATAAAAATATATCTGATTCATATACAGGGGTGTCAGATCTGAGTAGCGCTGACATTGTTCGGTGAGTTTATTTTCTCAGCTTTTGTGCTTTTCCATAATAAGGGAGCTTTAATTCAATGAAATCCCACAGGCGGTGTGCTACGTAACATGTAATTTCAAGGATCGATTGATGCTATACAGGGTATGCAATTTAAAAAGTTCTTTCATTATTTTTGCACGCTTCGGTTTCTTCGTGCTCCCTCAGGGTTTTAAGCTTTCCTTCGAGCTTTTGCGCTCCTTCAGGGTTTTTTTCGGTTCCTTTTTGGACATTTTCGTTCATTCGTGGTAACATCTCGTTCTTTCAAGTTTTTCCAAAAGTTTTCAATGGGTTCTTTCTTCATTAGAATGCACCGGAACTTGAAACGATAGAGTTAAAAACGATATTCTTTCAGTTCATTCTCATGATGAAAGCACCCACTACGCAATCAATTATATATCAGGTGTCCCATAACCATTTTTTCATCATGTTTTTTCACGATAGTGAAAGCTAATTCAGTAAAATGTCAGGGTGTGTGTGGGATTTATGTCGAATTTACGATCAGGTGATATACAGAGTGAGCACTTTACAAGTTCTTCTGTTTTTTGCAAGGCTCAAGTTTTTTCAAGTTTTATGTGTCTTCTGGGTTTTATTGAAAAATTATCTTTGAAACATATACAGGTGTTACATAGGAGGCTCCATAGAATAAATTTTGATATTTCCTTAAATGGTAATTACTGAACTCAGATGAATGGAGTTACAAATCGATATTCTTTGGTTTTTTTTCACTGCTAATCAATTTGTATACCGGAGGGCCTCATATTAAAACCTCCTTCAAGTTTTCTCGCGAATGGAAGCGGATTTCGATAAAGTATTAGCCTGGGTTATTATAATTTACAATAAGTTTACGGTGGAGTGATATACAGGGTGTACAATTCATAAGTACTTTTGTGTTTCTGGTTTTTTCAGGTTCTCTTTGTATTTTGTAGTTGCCAGGTGTTCTTTCGTGTTTTCTCGCGTTGTTTCATGTACATTTCAGTTTCTTTCTGGTATAACTTCGGTATCTTCGTGTTTCTTCGGACTCGCCTTCGTGTTTTTCGCGTTTCTCCGTGTTTTTCCACAGTTCTTTCAGGCTTTTTCGCTTTCAAGCTTGGGTAATTTGACGTGTTTCGTGTTTCTACGCGCTTTCATTGATGTAAGGGCCCTGATTGATCTGCCGGTCTATATTAGATCCCTATGGTCTATAATTGATCCATGGGTTTAATTTGAACCATTAGCCTATTGAACTACTGGCCCATGGATTCATACGCGCCTATGGATCCACCCGCTTACTAGTATATTATAGTAATTTAAATGTTTAAATATTTTTCTATCGATTGTTGTAACTTATATTTGAAAATGACAGTCAACAAATTCTCTTACAAATACCTACAATAAGTCTCAATTCATTTCAATGTTGAAAGAAAAGTTTACGGCTGAAAATATATTGGTAAAATAAGCTTAAAATGATGCTGATGTATTGATTGACCTTCGTCCAAGATTGTTTACTTTTCAGCCGTTTTTCACCCCCAAAATAAAAAGAATTATGGAAACAACTAAACAGTAGTGTATATAGAAAATAGATTTCGGGGGGCAGGGCCAGGAATGTTGGTAACCATCAAATGATCCAATGGATTAGATTAGGTTAGATTTAATTTTTGTTGAGAATCAAATGATAATCTCTGAGCACCAGTCTCCGTGTTTTTCATCAATGTCTCCTTACAAAATTAAATTTCATATCGTTTCAGTGCAAAGAAATTTACCATTTGTTTGCTATTTCTAGCCCAATTTCAACGTCTGTAAACTATATTCCCCATTTAACGGACTCTCTATACAACATCACAGAGAAATTAGTAGAGAAAGGAGGTTTTCTACAAAAACGACAGTGTTGAAATTTTTATTTGATTATAAGTGGAAAAAATATATTGAAGACAGGAGTTAGGCTAGACATATCTGCTTACATGAATTAACAGTAAAATAAAACCTTAGTTTTCTGTACACACTAACAAACTTATCAAAGAACTTCCCTCATCCTTCTTTCTTCTGTGATGTTTCTGTGAATAGAGAGCAATGAGAGGCCATTTAGTCTATTCTCAGATGTTGTGGTCTTTAGGTGGTTTTCAGTCTTCGTAGGCTAGAAAGGAGATCCTTTCCAACAGTGTAAAGGATTATTTTGGGGAAAGGGACAGCCAGCTTTCTCAGAAGGAGATATACATGTTGGGGAATAGAATTTTTTTGTCACATTTTTTCAGAGAACTAATCGCTGCTTTTGGCAGAACTTGGAGTCTTTCCTGTTTCCCACTCTTTCTTGCTATAGCTTAAACTCACTTCAGAAATCAATGAAGCGAAATGACAAGTCTAGTTCATATAATTTCAGTGCATGTCTAGTAGAGTGATGTCTGTTCTGACAAGGAAATTGTGGAAAGATGTTTTGTAAAGATAATACTGTGTCTTTATGAAGTTAGGATCTTTCCCCTGTCTATTCACAAAAATAAATCCAGGTATGGTACGTAAACTGCTGGTCTATAATATTCTTTCTTCTGTGGTATGAGGCACGCATTGTTGCAGTGTTGTTTGAAGCCAAACAAAATCATTGAAGCTCCTTCTGTGACAAAAAGTTTTGGGGCTATTGCCTTCTTACCTGTCTACATAACGTTTGAAGGTTTGCTCGGTTATTTTACATGATCTCTGCTTTGACAGTGGGTCTAAAACAGTTGTGTTCGCTGTTTCAGCATCTTACCTTCAAGAGCAATCTTTTTTTCTGAAGGGTCTCAGACAAGCTGTGTGTGGTCGACTGACATCTGGCTCAAAATGAAAAAGATTAACAATAAATGAGAAAGTACAAATGGCACGACACCCAAACAAATCCCTTTGTGTTGATGAAACACTCGGTTGTTCTATCTTATTTAAGGAGAGTATGATAAACTTCTAAAATTTCTTCAAATAGAATAACTGAGTCATGTCTTTCCACCCATCGCTTGTTCGCATATAGTAAATCAGTTTCCTTCTCTTTTCATCAGGAAAGCACTCTGAAATCGTGCATTTTAAAATCTCTGTGTTCTTAAGCTGATGCATGAAAGAATGCACATATTTCTGTACTGAGCACCCATACAGTTTCTAAATAGAGGAAGTACTACTTGCACCAAACAAACAACAAGTTGAGTGTGGCGTGAAGATCACTGCAAAGTAAAGGACCAATGGTAGTTTTTTCTCCTGATAGCAGCTTGAACTCCTTCTGAACTTGCCACTCATGGTGTGGCAACGATCGTATCTTTGGCCTCTCAATTTTATTTCAATTTCAAGTTCAAATTTGTCAAGGTCTCCTAGTACTATTTTCACAACCCGCACCAGTTACATCATGAACAGGAACAATTGTTGGGAAATGCTCTACAGATTTTAAAAGTTTCATCCTCAACAAAAGCCCAGATGTAAAGTGAAAGTTGTTCTTATTTTGGCTTATGCATCCAATTGGTTTCATCCACAAAACAGAATAGAAGATAAATTTTCTAACTTTTGCTACATTTTAAGGCTCGTAATCAAAGAACCAGATGTGTAATGAAAGTGTCGTTCTTGAATGACGGGACTTTAGTAATATTGTCTTTTCCACCAGCACCGACCAATTGAACCTTGAGAAGATTATCTCACTGAAACAGTTAGCTCAGCATCTCAACAATGATCGGAAATTTCCGTCATTTCTGTCAGGGCTCTTTCAAGACTTACTCGTCCAGGAATCATTATGACCTCTTGAGAGTACATCCATTTGGTTTTCGCAAAACTTCAATAGTTTGAATTATAGCAAACCAGTTTTTTTCTATTATTTTTACATCTATAATTTTCTTTTGAGAATTTACTTTGATCGATAATACTATCAGCGTTTTTTTTAATAAGGGATTTGTATTTTCAGCAATCAAAATAGATTGTCTATGCAGTATTTTTGAGATCTTGATGATGTTTGAACATTTCCATTTTGCTTTTTTGAAATTGAGGAAAGGTTGGGTTGCCAAATATTCCCAATTACTGGTGATCTCCTTTCCTACATTTTCGATCCGAGAGAAAAATAAGTAGTATTACAAAATGCAATCCACACTTCTCCTCTGAATAAATTAACCATTCAAACTCTTCTTAAGCCATCTCAGCTTTGAAAGGGATCTCGTGGTTTGGAAATCCAAGTGGTAGGAAATTTGTATCCAGACTGGGGTTTCCCTTTGTTTTCTAACAATGAATCAACTGTTAATGAACAAATATAACTCCTTTGACAGTAATTTCCAATGTCGTTTACATTTTAATAACTTGAAAATATAAACCACATCTCTGACCAGATGGCTCGTTTTATGATGTCAGCGCAAACAATTTCACTTTGTCCCCTTCCCACGGCAACGCAGGCTTCCAAGTTTTCAACTTCGGGCTCATCCACATTTTGTCTTTCGTGAAAAAATCTTGAATTGAACTTTGTCTCTTCATTTAATGATTTTCTTTCCACGCTAATCCGCTTTTTCAGTACGACCCGAGAACACTAAAATACTCTCACGATCTGTAGAGGGCACAGCTGTTGGGATTTAGGGTAATCATCAACTATCGTCCCTAGCTGACTTCCAGCCATTAAGCCGTGCGTATTACAGATTATTGTTAGGTTTATTCACGCAAACGCAGACAGAAAAGAACTGCTCATGATTCAAAGATATGATCAGAGCTTTCGGAGATTGCAGTAAACTGGTATTTACATGGTTCCGAATTTTTTAAAATTAGAGCCTATGCATAGGTTCCTCAGCCAGTTTAGAAATCGTCACGCCAGAACAAACAGAGTTGTTGAATGTTCACATCAGACGCCAGACCCATGCCCCCAGAGCCTGTTTTATTTATTACAGTAAATTAAGTTTTCTTTATCCATTTCAAGGGCGGTCCCCCTGAATTCAAATTTCATACGCCACTGCAACTGAAGGCCATCCAACATGGGAAGTAAATCTAGAATCAGGAATTCCTAGCAAGACCTCTCTGATCCTAATAGGCTGAATCAGCATTTTATTAACAACTCCAGTTCCATGAAAATAGACTGTCGACCGCAGACTCTTAGATTTTTTTACCTTCTAATAGTTTTCTGTGGGTTTGATCAGAAAAGATCATTCTCTCTAATACAGTGAATCAGTTTTGTCTTAAATGTCTGGATTGACTTTAAGTCCGATGCTATGGAGTTTGGACAAGTTAAGTGTTTCGATGTTGAAAAATTTTATTGTCCCTTATGTCCTGGAAATATCTTTGTCCCACACATAATAAATCAAGGCATTTTACATCCTCATAGCTTGGAAAAATGCCATTTGTACTAACCTATGCCCCAAGAATAAGAAAAGAAAGGAATTAGACAGCTTAATTGATTTATAGCCTTATAAGCATAATGCCACCAGCATCTAAGGCTTCAAGAAGTTTTTATTTACCCAGATGGTGGAACTTGTCTTGACAGGTTTGAAACACTCCCAGGTCTCAAAGTCTGGCTTTCGTCGCCAGGACACTGTGCACGACTACTCTGCTCAAGATTACTGATGAGCATTTTTGTCAGCCAGCCGGATAAGGGCCCTAATACAGCACTGTGCCGAGACTATAGTAAAGCCTTCTGACTCTATTTGTCATCAATTACCCCAGTTTCTATTTTATCTTTCCGTGGCCTTTTTCAAATGAGGGCTGTATTACTACTCAAAAGCCATTCCTTCCCACAGAACACAGCAGAGTCAAAATTGATGGCTGAATATATTATGAATAATATCCCCACTCTTTCTACCAAAGCCTTCATTAGTACTCTTCGCTTGTGCAGAGACGCTTATTACGAACGTTTGTGTATGTTAAATGCAATATAATAATAATAATAATAATAATAGATTTATTGCCAGAGTAATCCTTACAATTTTAGGAAAACATTAAACAGAGAAAATTACACCGAAAAGGACTGCATGTCAGTGATACTGCTATAAGGCTCCTTATGAGAACAAGTCAAAAAAAAAAAAAAACCAGTCATTCATTTCCCACATTTACACCCATAAGCTCCCAGAATGCGCACGCCCAGAGGAATAAAAGAAGAATAGCGCGTACAAACTTACTAAATTAATTTATGTTTCAATAACACTCTTCGATACTACTCTTAAACCAAGTGATGGATTACTCAACCTCAGAGGGGGCAGAAATGCGGTTGTATAGAAAATATATCGAAAATGAGGAATAACCAGTGAAGCAAAGATGTTCTATGAGCAGGTGGTGAAATTAATCCCCAAATCATAACATTTTATATTGTGAAACGTCCGACCTAAACTTAATCTTATTGCAAATAGATAAGGAGCAAGTGCTCGGAAACAGATGATAGAGTGGAATAAAACCACGGCATACCAGCCCCCTTCGCTCATCCACACTCAACTAATCGACAGCACTGGAACTTATGGAGAACTCAGTTCAAAATTTTCTTATGCTTACAAATGAACCTCAGGCAAGAAGGCTGCACTCTCTGTATCCTTGTCTTATCAACAACCCGGAAAGCATGGACCATAAACAACGTCACAATAGTTGAAATGGCCCAAAACCAGACAGTCGGTCAGTAAAATTCTAGCCTTTTTAGGGCAGATGACGCCCATTACTGCATAACTTTTCCCGGTGCTGGAATATACGCTCGCTGAATACAAAGATGTTATGTGTTCCAGCAAATCGTTGAGCTCAGTATCCAGCAATAATCCCCAAATTTCGTGCAGATTTAACCACAGGAATCCTGACACCATCAACTGTGATGTCCAATTGAGACTCAAACCTGCTGTCTTTCTTTTCCAAATACAAGAATCTTTGTTTTATTCAGATCTGCTGAAAGCTGATAACAATTTTGAAACCCTCAACAATAAGGCAACATCCGGGTATTGATCACCCTCTGCTTGCTCTGATGCAGCAGTGACGACTCAAAAGTGAATAGTGGCTGTGTGTCGTCAGCGGTACTCAAAGTCCACACAATACTGCAGTCCACAGGTGATGAAAAATGTATAAATGCAGAACAAAATTGGAGCAAGAACTAGACCCTGCCAGAACACCACTCCCCGACTAGTCCCAATTCCAGACTACCTGTCAAATGTCTCCCACATATGCTATCCACGCTAATTTTTTTATATTTAGTAACTTTGTAGGATTGAAGATTCCATCTAAGTATAGGAAAATTCACATAGTATTTTTTGTGGATGTAGATTATCAAAAAAATAGAGGATATCTTAAGTGATAGTGAGAATCATAAGCGAAACAAAATTAGTGACTTCAGGAAGAGTATATAATGAAATGTGCGTAACAGTCTGAAAAATTGCAGAGCGATGGACTCTTTGAGCAACTATTTTGCTTCGTTATGGGAAAATGTGATGACGTAAACTGCCAAAAGCAGAATTCTTAGCCTGGAACCATGAGTCTAATGAAAAGAAAGATTTTCCCTTTTTAAGATCACAATCAATTTCACAGGGTCCTTGCTATGTTTCTTTCTAAAATAACAACTGAAATAACCTGAATGAATTATCTGCAAATCCAAGGACTTTAAATTGAGAAGTAGGTATGTGAGTAACTAAATCAGGTAACTGGATTTTCATGCATATTAGTATTTGTGATTTAAGAGTTTATTTAATACGTAAGGAAGTTAAATGTATCTAAATAATGAATGAGTTTACAGAATATAAGAGGTCATATTTATCCTTGTAGGTTCATTCTTTTAGAAACCTTAGATAGTAATATAGTTAGTTATAATGACCTTCAGTTTTACAAATATTAGAGACAATATTAATCCTTGTATTAGTAAAAACTTGATGGAAAGATCAAACAGTCATCATTTAATTGAAGTATAATGGGACATTTAAGAGGATAGAAATATATGAAATATGATAGAAACAGCTTAGACTCATGAGTATAGAAGAAAATGTTATATGATGGTGAGAATTATATGAGTGAAACAAATTAGTGATTATGGAAGTGTAGATTAGTCCTTAAATATCAGAAAATATAGAATACCACCATCTCAGATGTACCACCAATAAAGTTATTAATTTGGTGAACCTCTTTATTGAATTATATGAAGTATGGAAGTTATACGTAACCAAATGATCAGAGGAATATTTATTTCAAAGATCTAACCTAGTCTAAGTTTGATAAATAAAGATATTGAATTGCATATTAAAAATTTAAATTCTCTTGGAATTTGCAGAACTAACAGGAATACAAAATTGCAAACCAATCGTATATTTGATCAACTACTGTTACTATATTGCTTGATTGAGAAGAACGTAATGAATTAATTGCTGAAGACAGAATTCTTGGCGTGGGTGGATGTATCTGATGGAGAAAGAAGGATTTATTGTTCTGAAGGCATGATGAATTTAACAAGGTCGTTCCTATTTTCGTGGAGTGAAAATTGAAATGTACAACCCGAATAAAATATTATCTGCTATCTGCAAATCCTACCTGCAAATATCCATTTGGATTAGTTTATTGTTTGGTAACGATTACAATCATACATAAATAAAAGTATGATTATTATTATTACAATACATAAGATTAGACTGTCAACGACAATTGTCATTTAGAGTAGGAATCGACAGGGTGAAATGAATTGCTAGGGATTGTAAAACTGATTCTATGCTGGGTAAATTTTGAATTTCCTAAATACATCGTAGACTGTTAAACTATAAGAGAATACCTCACCAGGGTTCTTTGAATCGTATGAATTGAAGAATTTTCAAAATATTATACGGAGTATGGATTAAAATTGTAATTGAAAATATGTGACAATGTTCTGAACGTCGGACGTGACTGATGATCTGGAAATTTGTGTTTGAGCCGAAGTAAGCTATTTTCAGCAATTAATTTAAAATATTTTACTTGCGATTGGAAGATATGAATAGCATCAAACTAAGATTCTCGGGAATGCACATATGAAAACGGCTTTCCTGATCATGTCCGTGGAACAAGCCTTTTCAACTTTACCGGACCATCTTTCGCGAAAAACGGGAAATCGCTGTTTTAGATAATTTTTTGAAAATGTTAGCGTGGTCGTATAGGCATGTGAAATGCACCTAACGAAAGTCCGTCTCATGAACTTTACGGTGCTCGCTTCGCTCGCGAGATCGCCTTCCCCTTTCTACCTCGAAATATCGCATTTCTGAACCCCTCCCGACCCAAAGTTTTTTCGATCTCCTTCTGTGGATTACCACAGAAATATTCCTATTGTTTTTAATATATTGGGATGATGGGCAAATGTGTGGAGCCAAGTGAATATCTCTAGAATTATTATAGATATCAAAATGAAATATAAAAAATATAATATCAAAATAAAATAAGATATCAATATATTCACGAATTTTTATTGAAATCCGAAAAATATCTTATGAGATAGTGAGTATTGAAAAAATTTTATTTGGAATTTTTAAAATTTTCTAGTGTGACGATTTCTGCGAAATTTTGCGAACCGTTTTGTTTCAGCCTCCCTCAACAATATTTCAAGTATCAACTTGATCGGAAGGATATTCTAGTAGTTATTGTGGAAACAAAATATCAGATGCTCATAACTACTGAGCCTTCCGACGGATTTGGCCCAATAACGAACTTGACCGAGATATTTGGACAATTAACCTATTCTGAAAATATGAAAACTCTAGCTCATCTCTTTTGGATGCTAGAGAGGATACGGCCCGCCGGCCGGACAGACTTAACTTTCGCCACGGATTCTTCATCAGGGAGTTTAACCTAATCGATTGAGACCATTTTCGGCTCGATATTTCAAAATTACAGACATTTGGGCATGCAGATAGGCACTCTGTTCGGGTGAACAAGAGCGCCAAAATTATCGATGAAAAGTTGAAGAAAAAATTGTATGTAAGGTATTTCAAAATGGAGGCATTTCAATTATTGTATGGTGAAATTTCCATTTTCGATTCATTTCTCTGTTTAATTTTGAATAAACGGCGTTATTGGAAACTAGAAAGATTAACTCGTGATGAAAATTTCAAAAACATTTATAATTTTGAGCAGTAAAATTGTAGTGTTTTTTTAATTCAATATCTCCTGAAAGTGTGTGCTAAGGAATAATTTGTAGACAGAAATAGTCATTTTGCTTTCAAAATCCGAAAAAATGAAGTTTTCTAAATTTAACTTTTTTGTTGAAAATGTCACATTTCATGAATTACTGGGTGCTCAGAATTAATTCGTAAATAGTATTATTCATTCATGAATGTTCCATCATAATCAGTGATCAATTATATTCTTTATGCCATCAGAATTCAAAAAATCAGAAGTTTTCGAAATTTTATTTTAAATTCATATCTCAGAAATTTCTGTGTGCTCAGGTATAATTCGTGCTCAGAAACATTCGTCTTTGAATGCTTCTTCATAATCAAGAATCAACCGGGATTTAAATTCCAGCAAAATCCGAAAATATTGAAGATTTCGGAGAAAATATTTTTCTCAATGAAAAAACTAATATTCAATGAATTTCTGCATGCTCAAGTATAATTCGTGGAGAAGTATTTGCTTGTGAATGCTTTATCTTGATCAATAACCAAATGAATTCTAAATGCCAGCAGAATCCAAAAAAATCAGAAGTTTTCGAATAACTATTTATTGACAAAAAAAATTCATATCTCATGAATTACTGTGTACTCAGGTATGATTTGTATACAAGAGAATCACTTCTGAATCCTTCAAATCTTTGACCAAATGGATTCTAATTCTATAGGCTAACAGAATCCGAAAATGTTGAAGATTTCAAAAATATTCGTTTTTAATAAAAAAATCATATCTTGATAATCTCCGTGAGCTCAGGTATAATTTGTTAACAAAAATTTTCGTTTTGAATACTCCAACGTGATCTACGATCAAGTGTATTCCAAATGCCATCAGAATCTAAAATTGATAATTTTGAGAAATAATTTTTATTCAATAACAAAAATTCATATCTCATGAATTACTATGTGCTTCTGGATAAATATTCGTTTTCGATTACTCCATCATAGTCCGTAATCAAATGAATTCTAAATAACAGAAAAATCTGAAAAAATTATCTTTTCGAAGGAAAACTTTTTCTCATAAATAAATTCATACCTCATGAATTACTTTGTGCTCAGGAAAATTTAAATACGGAAAAAAATTTCTAAATACTCATGATGGTCAGTAATCAAATGAATTTCAACTTCCATCAGAATCCGAAAAATCGATGTTTTGAAAAAATAACTTTTCCATGATAAAAAAATTCCATATCTCATGATTTATTGTGCTTCTGAATAATTTGAGAACAAATTCTTGTTTCAGAAAGCTTCATCATAACCAGTAATCAAATGATTGTTTATGCCATCAGAATCCGAAAAGATCGAAGTTTTCGAAAACTAACTTTGTTTATAAAAAAAAATCATGTCACATGAATAACTATCTCCTGAGATATAATCTGTACACTGAAATATTCATTCATGAATGCTTCGTGATATTCAATAATCAATTGAATTCTTATAGCCAGCAGAATCTAGAATATTGAAGATTTCAAAAAAAAATTTTTAAGGAAAAAATTCATGTCTCATGAGACACTGTGTGCTCAGGGATAATTCATATACAGAAAAATAATTTTTGATTGCTCTGACTGTAATCAAAATCTGAAAAAATCGTAGATTTTGAAAAATAACTTTTATTCTTGATAAAAAAATTCATATCTCAGAATAATTCGTACACAGAAATATTCGATTTCAAATGCATCGTCGTAATCAATAATCAATTGAATTCTTGAATCCAGCAGAATCCGAGAATGTTGAGGTAAAACGAAAAAATTTTTAATGAAGAGAAATTTAATTCTCATGAAACACTGTGAACTTAGATATAATTTGTACACGGAAAAATTCGTTTTTGAATACTTCAACATGATCATTGATCAAATGTATTTTTAATGCCATCAGAATGAAAAAATGAAATATTCGAAAAGTAACTGTTCGTTTAATAAATGAAAATTCATATCTCATGAATTCACCAACAGAGTTTTAAGGCTTTATTCAATCGACTAATTTTCATGATATTTTACTAGTTCTGATATAAACTCGTCGTCGATGGTTTATTTCTTTCATTTCTGCAAAGGCTCGCCGTTCCACTTGAAAGAAGCTACTAGCTTTCTAATCTAGAGCAAACTTGAAAAAAAGCAAAAACAATTTTAATATATGTAATATATGTATATTGTATGGACCTCACTAGAAACTTATGAAATGAATATGTACAAAATAAATAACACAATCAGTAATAAATAATAATAATATAAAATAAAAATAGATAAGGAAATAATAATTGATTGACTAAGTCACGTTTTGTAGTTGGGATGATTTGATTTCATATGGAATAGTCATTGGGAGTTCTTGTTCCTTCGTTTCTTGGTGTCATGCCTAGTAGCTGTTGGGTGTCATGCTACCGTTGTGGTGCATCAGAGTCTGATCTCCAGAATCTCTATAAATGGGGTCTGACTTCCAGAATATGCTGGTGTTGTAGCCGAATTGGTGATGTCACTACAAGAACTTGGAGTACCTGTAAAAGGAGATAATTATTAATAAGATACAAAACAAATGGCAATTTCGTCAAATAGCTTAGTAGTTCCACTCACTACTATCCAATCTAATCCTATCTATCATATCGAACAAAAGTGCATTAATTAATAAATATTAGAATTATTGAATGAAAATTTTAAAAATCAAGAATCCAGGCGTCTGCAGGATGAATCAATAAGCAATTATTCACCTTGCCAAAATCTGTATTGCGATTTTTCAAAAGAAATCCATTAGTTAATAAACAAGTGTTTATAGCATTGGAACTGGGATAATTGTGAATCTATAAATCTGAGAAATGTTTCTTTCGTGTAACTATTTTTCAATGGTCCCTTTTCCATTATTCTAGCCTTTTTGAGTAACTTCAAGTAAAATAAAGATGCTGTATCATTTTTTGAACAACGTTCAAGGCAATCATGTCACAAAAAAAGATTGCAAAATAACTACAACAAAAAGAGATGAATTTTTGAAACCGCGCTACCAGAAATCATTAAAACAACAAAACCAAAAAAAATCGTCAATCATACAGCCTTGGCCAAAAATATTGAGCACCCATGTCACCTTGCAGTTTTTTGAACAGGGTTAAACCGAAATAAAATGAAACAATTCCTGTATATTTATATCATTATTTATTAATACATAATCAATATTTTGTGGGTCCACCTTTTGCATTAATTACGGCAGAAATTCTTTTTCGCATCGAGTTCACTAGTTTTCTACAGTCTTCAGCCGTTATCGCGTTCCACTCCAGACACAAGCAGCGTTTTAGCTCTTTTTTGTTGTTAATAGTGTGGCCCTATAATAAACCTCATAAATGCTCTATGGGGTATAGGTCCGGAGACTGGGCAGGCCAGTCCAGAAGTTCAATGCAATTTTCTCGAAACCATGTCATCGAGCGAGCAGACTTGTGGCACGGCGCGTTATCCTGCTGTCTCCAAAAAGTTTGTTGAATGAATGCAACAACGCAGATTGTTGTACATTTATGTACTTTTCAGAGTTCATGCGACCCTCTTACACGAAAAATTCGCCAACTCCAGAATTAGTCATGCAGCCCCAAACCATTATGCTGCCGCCACCGTGTTTTACAGTTGGTACTACAATCTGCAATAACGAGGAAAATATTGAGCCCTGAGAAAAATATCAAATTAAAATAAAGAGGCATTTTTTTCAAACTGTTTATGAAATATTATAAGGACATTAAATTAACTAACTTACCTCAAAGTTTGATTCATCTAACCACACGACATTTGACCAATTTTCTGCAGTCTAACTTCGGTGTTTTAAAGCCCATTTTAATCGAGCTTTCTTGTTGTCATCCGAGAGCCATGGCTTCTTTCTGACTTTACACCCTCTCAAACCAGCTTCCTGAAATCGTCTGCGAATTGTGCGAGCAGAAATTGATGGTGTAATTTCTACTGACAATTCAGCAGCAAGCTCGGAAGAGGTTTTTTTCCTATTTTTTAACGACTCTCTCAATAACTGACGATCTGTAGTGATGCGTTTGAGCCCGGTTCTAGGCCTATTCCGATGAGATCCGGTAGCAGAGAATCGCTCAATAGCATATTGCACAGATCGGCGGGAACATTTCACAGATTTGGAAATCTTTACTTGTGATTTCCCTTGCTCATGCAGAACCTGTATCTGCACACGTTTTTCTAACGAAAGTTCGTTTTTTTTTGGCATATTATAACGATATCACTCCAATCTTCCGCAAAAAATCACCAAAAGCAACCTAAACGACTGGATGTATCCACAAACTTATGGCACCCAGGTGTTTTATTGCTTTTTGCGGCACATGTAATTATTTTTAATCCTTTTTAGATGCCAACAAAAGAATCCTTAAACAATAGCTTTGTTTTTCCCACACTTGCTGTGCACCTGCGAAATTTTTTAGGGTGCACAATACTTTTGGAAAAGGCGGTATATCGGGTATTTTCCTCAGCTGCGAAAAGTCTGAAAAAACTTTGTTGAAGTTACTAATTGGAGCATCCTGTATATAAGAATAAGCATATTTAAAGTATTTTCTGATATAATTGAAAAAAAATTATTTAGAGTAAAATTTTATTTTTTCTTACATAAAACAAAATGAAACATATATATGTAGTTACAGCAATAATCAGTGTGATAACACTTTCCAATGTCATAAAAACAGCTTTCACATGCTTTTCCTAAGGTGGCTGAAGCGGTTAACAGGGTGGCTGTAACTATAATTGTTTTTATTATTATCCAATATATGAAAAGATAAGTTTAGTGCGCATGACTACTACGGTTAGGATATTACTCTTCAGATTATTTTGAGGTAAGTTTTATATCTATTGTTTATTAACTACTATGTTTATTAGTTTATAGACATTCTGTATTTTTCGAAATTTATAATATCCAGTTGATATAACTGCTTTTATATAGTTCTTATTTTCATTCACAGTGCAATTTTCAATTTGATTTTATATTTAAAACAATATCAGATAGATACTTCAATTGAATTTTTTCAGCTTTAAAGTGATGTTTCATTATAATATTGAAACTTCAAATTTAATGCTCAATATTCCATTTTCATAGTTTTTTTATAATAAATAAACCAGTCAACCAGAGACATCTTGTTACTGTCACATTTGCAATTTGCTTTCAATTTTCAATAAAAAGATTTTTAAATAATTTCTTCAGGTCCCACTACCATATAATGGGAATTTTGATATGATAAATCTATTTTTAATTACAGCATAGCTCTATAGATGCACAATAGTATATTATATACCGCGGGACTGAAGTAGTACATTCAATCCTGAAGGTAAAGTTTATGGCCCGACCGCAGGGAGGGCCATAAATCACCTGAAGGATTAAATGTAGTTCAGTCGAAAGGTATATACGACACTTTTCGTACTTCCGGTATGATTTTATTAATTATTTCCATAATTTCAATCAGTTTTTTCTCTCTTCAACTCATTTAATAAACTGTCTTTAAAATTAGTTACCATAGTAACATTGCGTTGTGACAATTATAATTTAGAAACATTGTCATTACTAGTGTCATTGTAAAGAAACATTGTTATTGATAATTATTGGTATCATGAGTGAAGAAGGTGTATCTGATATTGATAAAAGAGCAGCCGAAGTAGGTGAAAAATTGTTACCACCGAAATCTAGAAAACTATACGTGGTGCCGCTTAAAAAATGTGAGACAACCTACTGAAAATGCGCTGTTAGTCTACTTCAATGATTAATCAAAAGCGGTTTGTGCCTCAACTCTCTGGGCACCTTACTCAATGCTGTAATCGGTTATTAACATAGGAGAAGATATTGATATAAGTAAATTTCCAAAATTATTAGCTTTTTTGAAGAGAAGAAAAGAGGAATTTAAGCCAAGAATTCTCACGTCTGGGCAGGTAGATCTGTTCTTACGGGAGGCTCCGGATGATAAATATTTAATGCTTGAGGTTTGGAAATGTGTTTATATTCAGAAATTTTAAGAAATCAATTTTTTGTAGGTTGCACTTATTTTGGGCGTTGCGGGAGCTTGTCGTGGAAAAGAGTTGGTTGATTTAGAAATCGACGATGTGAGAGATTTGGGCGATTCCTTCCTAATTGCGATTAGAAACACCAAAAATAAAATTGACCGAAATTTTGTGATCAAATATTCAGAAAACAGTGCCATCAGTTTTGTGGCGATATTTCGAAAATATGTGGCATTGCGAAAGACAGGGACACCTCATTCAATACATCAACAAAGAATGTACTACGCGAGTAGTAGGAAAAAACATGTTTGGTACATTTCCACGGCAAATAGCAGCTTTCTTCAAATTAGAAAATGCGACGTCTTATACGGGACATTGTTTTAGACGCACATCTGCGTCTTTGTTAGCTGATTCGGGAGCAACAATAGACGTGCTGAAGAGACATGGAGGATGGCAATCCTCCAACGTGACCGAGGTATATATTGAATCGTCTATTAAAAATAAACAAAAAATTTCAGATAAAATATTTGGTCAAGTCGCCAATTCGTCCACTATAGTTATGCCACAGTCTTCATTCTCGCTTCCTGTTTCCGCAGGATCTTCGAAGTTCAATATGATAAGGACCTATCTGTTACTCGTCAGTTACCTGCTGCATTAACCCAGGAAAGACTGGTCAATATGACGAACTGTCACAATATTAATTTGAATATTAACGTTAATTACCATTCTAATTAATTGTATTTTTCAATAAAATATCCCTTAAATTCGTTTGTTTGTGATTTAATCGTTCCGGGAGTTTCGTCAATATTTAATCCCGGAGGGATTAAATGTGACACTTTAGTACCTGTCACAAGAGAGTGAAGTTGTCACTTTAGGCCAGGAAGTACGAAAACGATATTATTCGAGCATCAAGTCAGTAATATGACAATAGGACCATTAATTTCCTATTATCCATCTGTCAACGTTTTCAATGGGACTCAGGGAACCCTTTCAATAAGAAGGTAGAATCGAAGATATTATATATATTTTGGGTAGAACAAACGTGTTATTCCAGGAAAGACGTCATTAGTCAAGTACCTAATTATTCCTTTCTAAAGTGACTTAAAAATTCCACCTACATGTGATAGGTAATTTGTCGAACTATAAGGATATTATAATATAGGTACAACTAGTAAGCCAGTAGATCCATAAGCCTGTAGATAAAAAAGCAAGTAGATCAATATTGGCCAGTAGATCCATAAGCCTATAGATCAATATTAACCATAGTTAAATGAGGCCCGTAAATCAATATAGGCCAGTAGATCCATAGGCTCATAGATCAATATAGACCATAGATAAATGTGGCCCATAGATTAATGGAGCGCACACAAAAAACACGAAACACGGAAAAAAATCCGTTGAAAGCAAAGAAACATGAAAGAACGCAAAAAGCCCAAAGGAACCCAAAAAAACTTGAAGGAACGCAAAAAAACCGTTGAAAGCAAAAAAACACGAAAGAACGCGAAGCAACAAGAAAGAACGCGAAAAAACACGAAAGAACCCGAGAAAACACGAAAGGACCCGAAGAAACACAAAAAAACGCGAAGAAACACGAAAAAAAGCTAAGAAATATAAAAAATCGGAAAGAAATACGAAAGATCGCAAAAATCTCAAAGGAACCCAAGAAAACCCGAAGGAACGCAAAAAAATCCGTCGAAAGAGAAAAAACATGAAGGAACTGAAAGAAACACGAAGAAACGCGAAATAACACGAGAAAACCCGAAGTAACACGAAAGAACGCGAAAAAACATGAAAGATCGCAATAAGCTCAAAGGAACCCGAAAAAACTCGAAGGAACTTCGTTTCTCTGTGATTTCTGAGGCCGTTTGAACGAACTGAATTAAAAGAAAGATTACACTATATGTGAGGAAATCCTACCTGCAAAAAGGTTTTTATGAAAATATCCATTGATTACGAATGATGAATATAGGTAGTCATTTGATAGATCCATTTATATAAATAAATACAACCAAGCACGATGAATTTTACACGGTCGTTCCTAAGTTTCTTTGTGGAGTGAAAATTGAAATGTACAACCCGAATAAAGTATTATCTGCTATCTGCAAATCCCTACCTGCGAAATATTCATTTTGATTTGTTTATTGTTTGGTTGCGATTACAAAACATAAGATTAAAATGTCAACAACAATTGTCATTTCAGAGTAGGAATCGACAGGGGTGAAATGAATTGGCTAGGGATTGCCAAACTGGATCTATGCTGGGTACATTTTTGAATTTCATAAATACATATCGTAGACTGTTAAACAATAAGAGTATACCTCACCAGGGCTCTTACGAATCGTATGAATTGAAAAATTTTTAAAATATTATACGGAGTATGTAATAAAATTGTAAGTGAAATTATGTGACAATGTTCTGTGAACGTCGGACGTGACTGATGATCTGAAAATTTGCGTTTGAGCCGAAGTAGGCTATTTTCAGCAATTAATTTAGAATATTTTTAATTGCGATTGGAAGATACGAATAGCCCTATCCAAACGACCGATTCTCGAGGAGTACACATATGAAAACGGCTTTTCCTGATCGTGTCCGTGGAAAAAGCCTTTTTCAACTTTACCGGACCACCTTTCGCGAAAAACCAGGAAATCGGTGTTTTAGATAATTTTTTTGAAAATGCGTGGTCGCAAAGGCGTGTGAAATGCACCTAACGAAAGTCCTTCTTATGAACTTTACGGTGCTCACTTCGCTCGGGAGATCGCCTTCCCCTTCCTACCTCGAAATATCGCATTTCTAAACCCCTCGCCGACCCAAAGTTTTTTGATCTCATTCGGTGGTTACCTGCATCGAACCATCGATTACCACAGAAATATTCCTTATTGTTTTCAATATATTGGGACTAGTAAGCCAGAGGATCTATAGGAACGTAGATCTTTAGGCCAGTAGATCCATAAGCCAATAGTTCAATAAGCCCATAGATCAATATAGACTATAGATCAATGAAGCTCACAGAAACACGAAACAGAGCAGAGAAACCCGTTGAAAGCAAAGAAACTCGAAAGAATGCGAAGAAACACGAAAGGAAACGAAAGAACGTGAGAAAAAATGAAAAAACCTGAAGAAAGACGAAAGAACGCAAAAAGCCCAAGGGAATGCAAAAAAACCCTAAGGAACGCAAAAAACCCGTTGAGAGCAAAAAAACATGAAAGAACTGGAAGAAACACGAATAAACACGAAGAAACGTGAAAAAACGCAGAAGAACGCGAATAAACACAAAAGAACGCGAGACAACACGAAAAGAACCGAAAAAACCCGAAAGAACGCGAAGGAACGTGAAGAAATTCGAAAGATCGCAAAAATCCCAAAGGAACCCGAAAAACCCGTTGAAAGAGAAAAAACATGAAAGAACTGGAAGAAACACGAAGATACGCGAAAAAACACTCAAGAATGCGAAGAAACGCCAAGAAACATGAAAGATCGCAAAGAGCCCAAAGGAACCCGAAAAAACCCGAAGGAACGCAAAAAAACCCGTTGAAAGCGAAAAAAACATGAACGAAACACGAAAGAACGCGAAAAATCACGAAAGAACGCAAAAAATCCAAAGGAACCTAAAAAACCATGAAGGAGCACAAAAAACCGAAAGAGCGCCAAAAATACCGAAAGAACTTGTAAATTGCACACCCTGTATATTAATCGATCGTAAATTCATTGTAAATTGCATACCCTGTATGTCATTTTATTGAAATTAGCTCCCGTACGCGGAAAAACACGAAAACTTGAGAAAACTCTGGTAAAAGTCAGCGCTAATATTGCGCAACTCAGATGTGACACCCTGTGTATGAATCGAAAATATTTCATCGAATTGAGAAGCCGTAAGCAGAAACAGCCGAAATAACTCGGTGGAAGGTAGCTGTTAGAAATAGGCAACGCATATGAGACACACTTTATATAATTGATTCGCAGTGGGTGCTTTTTCCACCAAAAAAAAAAACCAGAAGAATATCGTTTTAACTCCATCGATTAGCGCTTGGTTAATTTTACAGAGGTAAAATAAAAATTATTCGATAAAGGACTAAAGGTGTAACCATGAACAGAGTGCCTCGCCGATTACTTCGAATTTCGTTCCATTCGTACACGCATAAACTAAGTTTTACGTCTAGAATATGACATATGAATGAATCTACATAAGATTTGAATGTCACCGACATTTGTCATTTAGAGTAGGAATCGACAGGGGTGAAATGAATTGGTTAGGGATTGTAAAACTGATTCTATGCTGGGTAAATTTTTGAATTTCTTAAATACACATCGTAGACTGTTAAACTATAAGAGAATACCTCACTAGGGTTCTTACGAATCGCATGAATTGAAGAATTTTCAAAATATTATACGGAGTATGGATTAAAATTGTAATTGAAAATATGTGACAATGTTCTGTGAACGTCGGACGTGACTGATGATCTGGAAATTTGTGTTTGAGCCGAAGTAAGCTATTTTCAGCAATTCATTTAAAATATTTTTACTTGCGATTGGAAGATATGAATAGCCCTATCCAAAGGTCCGATTCTCGGGGAAGACACATATGAAAACAGCTTTTCCTGATCGCGTCAGTGGAAAAAGCCTTTTTCAATTTTATCGGACCATCTTTCGCGAAAAACCGGGAAATCGTTGTTTTAGATAATTTTTTTGAAAATGTTAGCGTGGTCGTAAGGTCATGTGAAATGCACCTAACGAAAGTCCGTCTTATGTACTTTAAGGTGCTCGCTTCGCTCGCGAGATCGCCTTCCCCTCTCTACCTCGAAATATCGCATTTCTAAACCCCTAGTCGACCCAAAGTTTTTTTATCTCCTTCGGTGGTTACCTGTATCGAACCATCGATTACCACAGAAATATTCCTTATTGTTTTTAATATATTGGGACTAGTAAGCCAGGAGATCCATAGGCCCGTAGATCTATAGGCCAGTAGATCAATAAGCCCATAGATCAATATAGACCATAGATCAATGAAGTGCACAGAAACACGAAACACAGCAAAGAAACACGTTGAAGGCGAAGAAACTCGAAAGAACGCTAAGCAACACGGAAGAAAGCGGAGAAACACAAAAGAATTCGAAGAAACACGAAAAAACACGAAAGAACGCCAGTAGATCTATGGACCAATAGATCCATAAGCCAGTAGATCCTTAGGCCAGTAGATCCATAAGCAAGTTGTTCCATGTGCCAGTAGAACCATTGGCAGGTAGCTCAATGTAGCCCATACTCAGCAAAACTAAGCAAAAAACACGACAAGAAGCGAAAAAAACCGAAGAGTGCTACGAAACAGTAGAGAAACCATAAAACCTCATAAGAACGTAAAAAGCTCAAAAGAACATATTAAACCCCGAAGGAACGTAAAAATCTGAAAGCACGCAAAATATTCCGAAAAAACGCAAAAAAAACTGAAAGCACACCAAATATCCCGAAAAAATCCCAAAGCAAACAATCCCAAAAAAAGCCCGATTGACGGTAAGAAACCTGAAAGCACGCAAAAATCTCGAAGATACTTAACAAACCCTGAAAGAACTCGAAAAATCCCGAGGAACGCAAAAATCTGAACGCACACAAAAAGCCTGAAGAATCTCAACGAAACCCGCAGAAACGCAGAGAAATCTCGAAAATGCGAATAAAACAGGAAAAAGTAAAGCATCCACAGAGAGCAATGCTCATAACAAATAATTCAACAAATACTCTTTAGAGTAATGAAAAATTTCGACAGCAATATTTTCTTGCTAAAGAGAATTGAGCGATAGCAAGAGTTCAGCAATTTTACAGAAAAAAACAATACAATGAATCACTGTGTTCCTAAAAAAAGTTGTTATTTCAATTTGCCACAACATTTCTAAGAAGCGAGAGTGAAAAAGCAAATAATATTAACTGCGTTTTAATGACTAAGGGTTTCCGCAACTTTAGCATAAAATCTGCCATTTGGAGGAGTAAGAATAGAAATTCGTGATAATAAACAGAACATTTTTCGACAAAACCCGTTTCTCAGATAGAAAATTGTAATTGCCAGCAAAAAAAAACAAAAATATTCTTCCTACCCCTGTATATTCACACGGAACGCGACTTGCACAAACTTAACCTCGCATTCTCTTAAATTCGCCTCACTTATAGCAAGGGATGTAGATATTACTCTCTTCTATGGCGTGATCTGTCATCAGTATCAAAACAATGATCGCTTTTGACAGATTCTATAAAATCGATTTCTTAAGGAAAAGAATTAAATAGTTTTTGAATGTACGGACTAATGATGATTATTTTCATCAGTTTTTCTCGTATGCATAGGGAACAGGTAAGCTTTATTTTTAACTAATGCTAACATATTCAAAATGTATGTTTTAGACCAGAGTAATTGAAGAACTGTCTTTGTGTTGTGACTCTTAAGGAGAAATGATCCTTCGTGGCTTTCAAGGAAACTTACCATACCATACAAAAACAATGATTTTGATATATCAATAGAAAATTAGATTATCTTACTTTGATTAGGATGAAAACCTGTAAGATATGAAGTAAAAATTAAAAATATTATAAATTATTATATAGATAATGATTATTTGAACACTTGAGTTTAAATAACTATTTTATTCTATAAACAGGAAAGTATCTGCAGATGTTGAATTAGCATGTAACTTGATTCTGACAAAATTTTGGCTTGTATCGTTGCAAGATCTTTTAATTATCAAAGGTGTTATATATGAAAAATAATATGCTATCCACGCTAATTTTTTTATATTTAGTAAAGCTTTGTAGGATTGAAGATTCCATCTAGAGTATAGGGAAGGTCACATAGTAATTTTTTGTGGATGTAGATTATCAAAAAAATAAGAGGATATCTTAAGTGATAGTGAGAATCATAAGCGAAACAAAATTAGTGACTTCAGGAAGAGTATATAATGAAATGTGCGTAACAGTCTGAAAAAATTGCAGAGCGATGGACTCTTTGAGCAACTATTTTGCTTCGTTATGGGAAGAATGTGATGACGTAAACTGCCAAAAGCAGAATTCTTAGCCTGGAACCATGAGTCTAATGGCGAAAGAAAGATTTTTCCCTTTTTTAAGATCACAATCAATTTCACAGGGTCCTTGCTATGTTTCTTTCTAAAATAACAACTGAAATAACCTGAATGAATTATCTGCAAATCCAAGGACTTTAAATTATGAGAAGTAGGTATGTGAGTAACTTCAAATCCAGGTAACTGGATTTTTCATGCATATTGAGTATTTGTATGATTTAAGAGTTTATTTAATACGTAAGGAAGTTAAATGTATCTAAATAATGAATGAGTTTTACAGAATATAAGAGGTCATATTTATCCTTGTAGGTTCATTCTTTTAGAAACCTTAGATAGTAATATAGTTAGTTATAATGACCTTCAGTTTTACAAATATTAGAGACAATATTAATCCTTGTATTAGTAAAAACTTGATGGAAAGATCAAACAGTCATCATTTAATTGAAGTATAATGGGACATTTAAGAGGATAGAAATATATGAAATATGATAGAAACAGCTTAGACTCATGAGTATAGAAGAAAATGTTATATGATGGTGAGAATTATATGAGTGAAACAAAATTAGTGATTATGGAAGTGTAGATTAGTCCTTAAAATATCAGAAAATATAGAATACCACCATCTCAGATGTACCACCAATAAAAGTTATTAATTTGGTGAACCTCTTTATTGAATTATATGAAGTATTATGGAAGTTAGCATACGTAACCAAATGATCAGAGGAATATTTATTTCAAAGATCTAACCTAGTCTAAGTTTGATAAATAAAGATATTGAATTGCATATTAAAAATTTAAATTCTCTTGGAATTTGCAGAACTAACGGGAATACAAGAATTGCAAACCAATCGTATATTTGATCAACTACTGTTACTATATTGCTTGATTGTGAGAAGAACGTAATGAATTAATTGCTGAAGACAGAATTCTTGGCGTGGGTGGATGTATCTGATGGAGAAAGAAGGATTTATTGTTCTGAAGGCATGATGAATTTAACAAGGTCGTTCCTATTTTTCTTCGTGGAGTGAAAATTGAAATGTACAACCCGAATAAAATATTATCTGCTATCTGCAAATCCCTACCTGCGAAATATCCATTTGGATTAGTTTATTGTTTGGTTACGATTACAATCATACATAAATAAAAGTATGATTATTATTATTACAATACATAAGATTAGACTGTCAACGACAATTGTCATTTAGAGTAGGAATCGACAGGGGTGAAATGAATTGCTAGGGATTGTAAAACTGATTCTATGCTGGGTAAATTTTTGAATTTCCTAAATACACATCGTAGACTGTTAAACTATAAGAGAATACCTCACCAGGGTTCTTACGAATCGTATGAATTGAAGAATTTTCAAAATATTATACGGAGTATGGATTAAAATTGTAATTGAAAATATGTGACAATGTTCTGTGAACGTCGGACGTGACTGATGATCTGGAAATTTGTGTTTGAGCCGAAGTAAGCTATTTTCAGCAATTAATTTAAAATATTTTTACTTGCGATTGGAAGATATGAATAGCTTTATCCAAACTACCGATTCTCGGGGAATGCACATATGAAAACGGCTTTTCCTGATCATGTCCGTGGAACAAGCCTTTTTCAACTTTACCGGACCATCTTTCGCGAAAAACCGGGAAATCGCTGTTTTAGATAATTTTTTTGAAAATGTTAGCGTGGTCGTATAGGCATGTGAAATGCACCTAACGAAAGTCCGTCTCATGAACTTTACGGTGCTCGCTTCGCTCGCGAGATCGCCTTCCCCTTTCTACCTCGAAATATCGCATTTCTGAACCCCTCGCCGACCCAAAGTTTTTCGATCTCCTTCTGTGGATTACCACAGAAATATTCCTTATTGTTTTTAATATATTGGGATGATGGGCAAATGTGTGGAGCCAAGTGAATATCTCTAGAATTATTATAGATATCAAAATGAAATATAAAAAATATAATATCAAAATAAAATAAGATATCAATATATTCACGAATTTTTATTGAAATCCGAAAAATATCTTATGAGATAGTGAGTATTGAAAAAAATTTTATTTGGAATTTTTTTAAAATTTTCTAGTGTGACGATTTCTGCGAAATTTTGCGAACCGTTTTGTTTCAGCCTCCCTCAACAATATTTCAAGTATCAACTTGATCGGAAGGATATTCTAGTAGTTATTGTGGAAACAAAATATCAGATGCTCATAACTACTGAGCCTTCCGACGGATTTGGCCCAATAACGAACTTGACCGAGATATTTGGACAATTAACCTATTCTGAAAATATGAAAACTCTAGCTCATCTCTTTTGGATGCTAGAGAGGATACGGCCCGCCGGCCGGACAGACTTAACTTTCGCCACGGATTCTTCATCAGGGAGTTTAACCTAATCGATTGAGACCATTTTCGGCTCGATATTTCAAAATTACAGACATTTGGGCATGCAGATAGGCACTCTGTTCGGGTGAACAAGAGCGCCAAAAATTATCGATGAAAAGTTGAAGAAAAAATTGTATGTAAGGTATTTCAAAATGGAGGCATTTCAATTATTGTATGGTGAAATTTCCATTTTCGATTCATTTCTCTGTTTAATTTTGAATAAACGGCGTTATTGGAAACTAGAAAGATTAACTCGTGATGAAAATTTCAAAAAACATTTATAATTTTGAGCAGTAAAATTGTAGTGTTTTTTTTTTTTAATTCAATATCTCCTGAGAAGTGTGTGCTAAGGAATAATTTGTAGACAGAAATAGTCATTTTGCTTTCAAAATCCGAAAAAAATGAAGTTTTCTAAATTTAACTTTTTTTTTTGAGAAAAAAGTGTCACATTTCATGAATTACTGGGTGCTCGGAATTAATTCGTAAATAGTATTATTCATTCATGAATGTTCCATCATAATCAGTGATCAATTATATTCTTTATGCCATCAGAATTCAAAAAATCGAAGTTTTCGAAATTTTATTTTAAATTCATATCTCAGAAATTTCTGTGTGCTCAGGTATAATTCGTGCTCAGAAACATTCGTCTTTGAATGCTTCTTCATAATCAAGAATCAACCGGGATTTAAATTCCAGCAAAATCCGAAAATATTGAAGATTTCGGAGAAAAATATTTTTCTCAATGAAAAAACTAATATTCAATGAATTTCTGCATGCTCAAGTATAATTCGTATGGAGAAGTATTTGCTTGTGAATGCTTTATCTTGATCAATAACCAAATGAATTCTAAATGCCAGCAGAATCCGAAAAAATCGAAGTTTTCGAATAACTATTTTTATTGACAAAAAAAAATTCATATCTCATGAATTACTGTGTACTCAGGTATGATTTGTATACAAGAGAATCACTTCTGAATCCTTCAAATCTTTGACCAAATGGATTCTAATTCTATAGGCTAACAGAATCCGAAAATGTTGAAGATTTCAAAAATATTCGTTTTTTTTTAATAAAAAAAAATCATATCTTGATAATCACCGTGAGCTCAGGTATAATTTGTTAACAAAAATTTTCGTTTTTGAATACTCCAACGTGATCTACGATCAAGTGTATTCCAAATGCCATCAGAATCTAAAAATTGATAATTTTGAGAAATAATTTTTATTCAATAACAAAAATTCATATCTCATGAATTACTATGTGCTTCTGGATAAATATTCGTTTTCGATTACTCCATCATAGTCCGTAATCAAATGAATTCTAAATAACAGAAAAATCTGAAAAAAATTATCTTTTCGAAGGAAAACTTTTTTTTCTCATAAATAAATTCATACCTCATGAATTACTTTGTGCTCAGGGAAAATTTAAATACGGAAAAAAAAATTTCTAAATACTCATGATGGTCAGTAATCAAATGAATTTCAACTTCCATCAGAATCCGAAAAAATCGATGTTTTGAAAAAATAACTTTTTCCATGATAAAAAAAATTCCATATCTCATGATTTATTGTGTGCTTCTGAATAATTTGAGAACGGAAATTCTTGTTTCAGAAAGCTTCATTATAACCAGTAATCAAATGATTGTTTATGCCATCAGAATCCGAAAAGATCGAAGTTTTCGAAAACTAACTTTGTTTTATAAAAAAAAAAATCATGTCACATGAATAACTATCTCCTGAGATATAATCTGTACACTGAAATATTCATTTATGAATGCTTCGTGATAATCAATAATCAATTGAATTCTTATAGCCAGCAGAATCCGAGAATATTGAAGATTTCAAAAAAAAAAAAAATTTTAAGGAAAAAAATTCATGTCTCATGAGATACTGTGTGCTCAGGGATAATTCATATACAGAAAAATAATTTTTTGATTGCTCTGACTGTAATCAAAATCTGAAAAAATCGTAGATTTTGAAAAATAACTTTTTATTCTTGATAAAAAAAAATTCATATCTCATGAATTACTATGTGCTCGGAATAATTCGTACACAGAAATATTCGATTTCAAATGCATCGTCGTAATCAATAATCAATTGAATTCTTGAATCCAGCAGAATCCGAGAATGTTGAGGTAAAACGAAAAAAATTTTTTTTAATGAAGAGAAATTTAATTCTCATGAAACACTGTGAACTTAGATATAATTTGTACACGGAAAAATTCGTTTTTGAATACTTCAACATGATCATTGATCAAATGTATTTTTAATGCCATCAGAATGAAAAAAATGAAATATTCGAAAAGTAACTGTTCGTTTAATAAATGAAAATTCATATCTCATGAATTCACCAACAGAGTTTCAAGGCTTTATTCAATCGACTAATTTTCATGATATTTTACTAGTTCTGATATAAACTCGTCGTCGATGGTTTATTTCTTTCATTTCTGCAAAAGGATAGCTCGCCGTTCCACTTGAAAGAAGCTACTAGCTTTCTAATCTAGAGCAAACTTGAAAAAAAAGCAAAAACAATTTTAATATATGTAATATATGTATATTGTATGGACCTCACTAGAAACTTATGAAATGAATATGTACAAAAATAAATAACACAATCAGTAATAAATAATAATAATATAAAAATAAAAATAGATAAGGAAATAATAATTGATTGACTAAGTCACGTTTTGTAGTTGGGATGATTTGATTTCATATGGAATAGTCATTGGGAGTTCTTGTTCCTTCGTTTCTTGGTGTCATGCCCTAGTAGCTGTTGGGTGTCATGCTACCGTTGTGGTGCATCGGAGTCTGATCTCCAGAATCTCTATAAATGGGGTCTGACTTCCAGAATATGCTGGTGTTGTAGCCGAATTGGTGATGTCACTACAAGAACTTGGAGTACCTGTAATTAAAAAGGAGATAATTATTAATAAGATACAAAACAAATGGCAATTTCGTCAAATAGCTTAGTAGTTCCACTCACTACTATCCAATCTAATCCTATCTATCATATCGAACAAAAAGTGCATTAATGATTTGAAAGTTTCATAATGTAGAATTCTGTAATGTGAAATGTCAAACATTCCTTTGCGACTTTGAAATGAATTAATGAAGTCAGAGAGAAGTTAAATAGTAAAAATATTGTAATAGGCAATACATACCTGCATCAGCAATACGCTCTATCGCCACCAAAATCGTCTGACATGTGGTATGCAACTCGATTTTAGCGATTTTTTCTGTAACGTCTTTAACAATACCAATGTAACCCTTATAGGGACCTTTAATGATCTTAATTGTTGTCCCAATAAGATTTCTGAGCCTCCTTTCCTGACCACTTCTACCAGGTTGTTGTGATGGTTGAAAACCACCTCTTACAGAATTTCCCCTACATTCGAATGACACATCGGAGAGCTAAAGCTAGGGTACATAGAGCCCATACCGGTTTTGAATTCTTGACTGGTCATACTATTATTTCCACCGATCAACTCAATATGCTTAGTTTTGCAAATGAATATTCCTGCGTTGGCCAAAAATTTTTCAGAGTGTACAAAGACTGTATTTCTGTAAAGATGCTTTATCACACCAGTGAAATCTTTATGGGGTCCATCAATAACTTTTACAATATCTTTTCGTTGGATTTGGTTTTTGTTGAAATCCAGAGCGCTTGTGTGTCGGCTTAGAGTTCTTTTTTCCAAAGAACTGGGTCGTCGTTGAATAACATTATTATTCATCGTCAAAATATGAAAGTTATCGCGTTCTAATCTAACAATAACGCCGACAGTTTGGGCATCTAGATTTACTAGATCGCCCAATTTGAACTTCCCTATGGCATCGACGCCACTGGCCATATCAATACAAAGTTGCAGATCTTTCGCTAAAACTTCCAATTCATGCTTCGTCAGATCCGAAATCAAAACTACCCTGGTGTCTTGAACTCTAATTACTATACCAGTATCCCTTTCGTATCTTCCAGCGAGAACCTTAACATGATCGCCAATTTTGAAGTGCTTTTGCAATTGATAAGCTTCAAACATTAGCGGGTCATGCAATTCTTCATGATCAGGTATCATAGTTATCTTCATTCCATCTGTGGTGAGAACTTTACCTTGCAGACCGATCAATTCACCTTCAATGACTTCGACAATATCGCCTGAACTAAATGAGTGGGTTGTTTCATTCCCAGCTGGCAATTCAATATCTACACCTTCGGGTTCTTCTTCGAATCTTTCGAGTTCACTTAAAGTTGGTTTCACACCATCTGTTAGAACTGCGCTTAAGAAGAATGTCTTGTATAGAAATCCCCTACGGCAGTACCTATTTCCTTCAAAAACCATAAAATCACCGTCTGTAGTAATGTCACCACCAATGGCTCTAACATCCTCTGGATTGAAAGGTTTTGCAGCAGGCTTACGTTTCTTCTTGCGTTTTTCCGTTTCGCACTGTTCGCTCCTCAGGGCTCCTCTTGGTTTTGTGTAATCGATTCTAGGTAATAATTTGAGGAGCACTTTATTTTGAACCATGTCGATGTAATCAACTTTAGCAATATCGTCTTTAAACACTCCTCGCTTTAATCGAACCCACTGTTTCAATTTCAGGCTATTTTGTGGCTTTACAACTCTCAGTACATCTGGCATTTCATTTTTTGGCACCATTTGGTATTTGAACATGCCTGCTCTGAGCGCAGTCACATATTCAATAGATGTTGTTATATGAGCATTTTTGTGAGCTTCGATATAAACCCTACCTTTAACTCCTTTCACCGCAAAAACTGATTTTATCTGTAAAGGTTTATTTGACTTCTGGTACGTTAAGAATTTTCTCATCAAGTACAAGACTGTTGACTGCTCTTCGCCAAATCGGCATTTCACCATCCATAAGTTTGGATCTCTAGAAATACAGATTGAATTAATAAATATAACCGGGTACTCAACAGAAAATAAAACTCACCTAATATCTGGAAGAAGAGATTGTTGTGTGATCTCATCAGACACTTCTCCATCGCCGAATCTTTGATCAGCTGCGGGTCTATCGACATACTTTTCGCGGAGATAATATTCAAGATCATCATCTCTTTGAGTATGCCACATATTAGTTTGTCGCATACTTCTTTCAATATCCCTGGCGGTGGGTCCTGCCTCATTGAGCTCGTGGGCTAATTCCATCGCACCCTCTTCCCACTCATCTTCATCATCCTCTTCGTCATCGTCTACTTCAGCCTCATCCATGATGAAACGTCCGTAACGACCCTTCTTCCTCCTCTTTTTTAGGTTTATGTCTATCACTTTCCTCCTCTTCGGTGTCATACTCCTCTGAATCTGAAGATTTCTCATAGGAATCATGTTCCTCAACATCTTCAGCTTCTGACGTTTCCTTATCTTCTGATCTTGATCGACTCCTAGACCTACTAGGTGATTTTGATGATGACCGGGATCCAGACTCAGAACGTGATCTGGATACCGAACTGCTGGCTGAACTTGATGATGAAGATGAACTTTCCGAACTGTCAGATGAATCAGATTCGTAATCCGAAGTTCCATCACGGGAATATTCCATGTTAAAATCTGACATATTTACCAATAGCTATTCTTGACTTGGCCGTAAACTGTATCACTACACTACACTAGACTACACTAAGAAATAAAGTCTTAAAATGTTGGCGCATTAAATGTGTTGCCATAGAACCAATCAATCTGTGTTAGCTGTTCTTCCTCCTGTTCTTCTTCTTCTTCTTCCTGCATGGTCATAAATACCAGAAAGAAGTCTCCTCTCGTCCATTATAAAATATAAGCATTACTTCATGAAATCTGTAAAAATAATTGTTGAATATCACAGATGCGGGTCCAGCCCATTTTTAAATGTAATACGCAACATCGGGAACATTAATGCGCGTATACATCAAAGCTGCGCGGAATACGCAAGGCGCATGCGCAGTTTTTCTGCGCCTATACGGAACATGCGCGATATGAAAACTACTACCAATCCAGACGAATCGATTACCTTATTCTATCTTAACAATACTTGACTAATATCATTTGAATTTTACTATGTGTTAATTTTACCCTTGATTAAACGAAATTTAGCGATACAAGATAGGAAATTATCGATGAAAAATGGAAAAAATAGGTAAGTTATTTGAAGAAAATGAATTTTTGTTTGCTAAAATATTCAACTCTAGATTAAATTTTTTTCCTCTTCAAATAAACGGGGTTCTTTTCGGATGTAGTGTTACTTGAAAGCTAGAAAGATTTATTAGTAATTAAAATTTGAAGAAAAACTGTACCTCCGAGCAGAAGTTGTTGAAAAATAATTAGGCAATTTTTTGTAGAAAAATATTTTCTTTAATTCGACCAGTGCCGGGTTCAGATCCTGGCGGCTCCCCTTCTCAAATATCACAAATGACAAATCCCATACTGAAGAGTTCAATTGTGTGCGCCAGGGACGAAATCGTAGGGATAGAAAACCTACAATTTAAACTCCATGATTCATAATAATTCTACAAAATTACTTGATGTAAAAATCTGTGGAAACTGTGGATACTGAACAATAAATTTAAGAAAAACTTCTTTGTAAGTTTTCCAAGAATCAAGGCATTTCAAATTTTTAAGTAAAATTTCCATCTTTCGACCCAATATTTTCCTTTCATTAAGTAAACGGTGTTTTTCTCTTTCAATTTTCCTATTTGGGAGCTAAATTTACCTTAATAAAATAATAATAATAACATTAAAAAACAAATGATTTCGATAATAAGATTCGTTATAAGATATAATAAAATGAATTTTTATGTAAACAAATATACTATTTTTAATTTTCAGTATGTAACTTGTAACTTCAAATCTAGCACATTGAGGTAACTTATCTAGAATGTTTAGTGAAACCACATGATTCACTCTACAAGTTCTGAAAAGTAAAAGGGCTTCTATCTCTTTTTGATCATAAAATAACAAATATCAAATTTATATTCTGAGATTATATTACACACTCTGGTTTAAATTCTTCACCTACCCGGCGACGCACAAAGATCACACCAGGTGTTCCAAAAATCTGCAATAACGAGGAAAATATTGAGCCCTGAGAAAAATATCAAATTAAAATAAAGAGGCATTTTTTTCAAACTGTTTATGAAATATTATAAGGACATTAAATTAACTAACTTACCTCAAAGTTTGATTCATCTAACCACACGACATTTGACCAATCTTCTGCAGTCTAACTTCGGTGTTTTAAAGCCCATTTTAATCGAGCTTTCTTGTTGTCATCCGAGTGCCATGGCTTCTTTCTGGCTTTACACCCTCTCAAACCAGCTTCCTGAAGTCGTCTGCGAATTGTGCGAGCAGAAATTGATGGTGTAATTTCTACTGACAATTCAGCAGCAAGCTCGGAAGAGGTTTTTTTCCTATTTTTTAACGACTCTCTCAATAACTGACGATCTGTAGTGATGCGTTTGAGCCCGGTTCTAGGCCTATTCCGATGAGATCCGGTAGCAGAGAATCGCTCAATAGCATATTGCACAGATCGGCGGGAACATTTCACAGATTTGGAAATCTCTACTTGTGATTTCCCTTGCTCATGCAGAACCTGTATCTGCACACGTTTTTCTAACGAAAGTTCGTTTCTTTTGGCATATTATAACGATATCACTCCAATCTTCCGCAAAAATCACCAAAAGCAACCTAAACGACTGGATGTATCCACAACGAAGGGCAGTAGCGAACTGGTAAATAAATACAAAATGTGCAAAAATAGCAAACTTATGGCACCCAGGTGTTTTATTGCTTTTTGCGGCACATGTAATTATTTTTAATCCTTTTTAGATGCCAACAAAAGAATCCTTAAACAATAGCTTTGTTTTTCCCACACTTGCCGTGCACCTGCGAAATTTTTTAGGGTGCACAATACATTTGGCAAAGGCGGTATATCGGGTATTTTCCTCAGCTGCGAAAAGTCTGAAAAAACTTTGTTGAAGTTACTAATTGGAGCATTCTGTATATAAGAATAAGCATATTTAAAGGATTCTCTGATATAATTGAAAAAAATTATTTAGAGTAAAATTTTATTTTTTCTTACATAAAACAAAATTAAACATATATATGTAGTTACAGCAATAATCAGTGTGATAACACTTTCCAATGTCATAAAAACAGCTTTCACATGCTTTTCCTAAGGTGGCTGAAGCGGTTAACAGGGTGGCTGTAACTATAATTGTTTTTATTATTATCCAATATATGAAAAGATAAGTTTAGTGCGCATGACTACTACGGTTAGGATATTACTCTTCAGATTATTTTGAGGTAAGTTTTATATCTATTGTTTATTAACTACTACGTTTATTAGTTTATAGACATTCTGTATTTTTCGAAATTTATAATATCCAGTTGATATAACTGCTTTTATATAGTTCTTATTTTCATTCACAGTGCAATTTTCAATTTGATTTTATATTTAAAACAATATCAGATAGATACTTCAATTGAATTTTTTCAGCTTTAAAGTGATGTTTCATTATAATATTGAAACTTCAAATTTAATGCTCAATATTCCCTTTTCATAGTTTTTTTTTATAATAAATAAACCATTCAACCAGAGACATATTGTTACTGTCACATTTTCAATTTGCTTTCAATTTTCAATAAAAAGATTTTTAAATAATTTCTTCAGGTCCCACTACCATATAATGGGAATTTTGATATGATAAATCTATTTTTAATTACAGCATAGCTCTATAGATGCACAATAGCATATTATATACCGCGGGACTGAAGTAGTACATTTAATCCTGAAGGTAAAGTTTATGGCCCGACCGCAGGGAGGGCCATAAATCACCTGAAGGATTAAATGTACTTCAGTCGAAAGGTATATACGACACTTTTCGTACTTCCGGTATGATTTTATTAATTATTTCCATAATTTCAATCAGTTTTTTCTCTCTTCAACTCATTTAATAAACTGTCTTTAAAATAAGTTACCATAGTAACATTGCGTTGTGACAATTATAATTTAGAAACATTGTCATTACTAGTGTCATTGTAAAGAAACATTGTTATTGATAATTATTGGTATCATGAGTGAAGAAGGTGTATCTGATATTGATAAAAGAGCAGCCGAAGTAGGTGAAGAATTGTTACCACCGAAATCTAGAAAACTATACGTGGTGCCGCTTAAAAAATGTGAGACAACCTACTGAAAATGCGCTGTTAGTCTACTTCAATGATTAATCAAAAGCGGTTTGTGCCTCAACTCACTGGGCACATTACTCAATGCTGTAATCGGTTATTAACATAGGAGAAGATATTGATATAAGTAAATTTCCAAAATTATTAGCTTTTTTGAAGAGAAGAAATGAGGAATTTAAGCCAAGAATTCTCACGTCTGAGCAGGTAGATCAGTTCTTACGGGAGGCTCCGGATGATAAATATTTAATGCTTAGGGTTTGGAAATGTGTTTATATTCAGAAATTTTAAGAAATCAATTTTTTTGTAGGTTGCACTTATTTTGGGCGTTGCGGGAGCTTGTCGTGGAAAAGAGTTGGTTGATTTAGAAATCGACGATGTGAGAGATTTGGGCGATTCCTTCCTAATTGCGATTAGAAACACCAAAAATAAAATTGACCGAAATTTTGTGATCAAATATTCAGAAAACAGTGCCATCAGTTTTGTGGCGATATTTCGAAAATATGTGGCTTTGGAAAAGACAGTTGCACCTCATTCAATACATCAACAAAGAATGTACTACGCGAGTAGTAGGAAAAAATATGTTTGGTACATTTCCACGGCAAATAGCAGCTTTCTTCAAATTAGAAAATGCGACGTCTTATACGGGACATTGTTTTAGACGCACATCTGCGTCTTTGTTAGCTGAGTCGGGAGCAACAATATACGTGCCGAAGAGACATGGAGGATGGCAATCCTCCAACGTGGCCGAGGTATATATTGAATCGTCTATTAAAAATAAACAAAAAATTTCAGATAAAATATTTGGTCAAGTCGCCGATTCGTCCACTATAGTTATGCCACAGTCTTCATTCTCGCTTCCTGTTTCCGCAGGATCTTCGAAGTTCAATATGATAAGGACCTATCTGTTACTCGTCAGTTACCTGCTGCATTAACCCAGGAAAGACTGGTCAATATGACGAACTGTCACAATATTAATTTGAATATTAACGTTAATTACCATTCTAATTAATTGTATTTTTCAATAAAATATCCCTTAAATTCGTTTGTTTGTGATTTAATCGTTCCGGGAGTTTCGTCAATATTTAATCCCGGAGGGATTAAATGTGACACTTTAGTACCTGTCACAAGGGAGTGAAGTTGTCACTTTAGGCCCGGAAGTACGAAAACGATATTATTCGAGCATCAAGTCAGTAATATGACAATAGGACCATTAATTTCCTATTATCCATCTGTCAACGTTTTCAATGGGACTCAGGAACCCTTTCAATAAGAAGGTAGAATCGAAGATATTATATATATTTTGGGTAGAATAAACGTGTTATTCCAGGAAAGACGTCATTAGTCAAGTACCTAATTATTCCTTTCTAAAGTGACTTAAAAATTCCACCTACATGTGATAGGTAATTTGTCGAACTATAAGGATATTATAATATACAACTAGTAAGCCAGTAGATCCATAAGCCTGTAGATCAAAAAGCAAGTAGATCAATATTGGCCAGTAGATCCATAAGCCCATAGATCAATATTAACCATAGTTAAATGAGGCCTGTAAATCAATATAGGCCAGTAGATCCATAAGCTCATAGATCAATATAGACCATAGATAAATGTGGCCCATAGATGAATGCGAAGAAACACGAAAGGAAACGAAAGAACGTGAGAAAAATGAAAAACCTGAAGAAAGACGAAAGAACGCAAAAAGCCCAAGGGAATGCAAAAACCCTAAGGAACGCAAAAAACCCGTTGAGAGCGAAAAAACATGAAAGAACTGGAAGAAACACGAATAAACACGAAGAAACGTGAAAAAACGCAGAAGAACGCGAATAAACACAAAAGAACGCGAGACAACACGAAAAGAACCGAAAAACACGAAAGAACGCGAAGGAACGTGAAGAAATACGAAAGATCGCAAAATCCCAAAGGAACCCGAAAAACCCGTTGAAAGAGAAAAAAACATGAAAGAACTGTAAGAAACACGAAGATACGCGAAAAACACTCAAGAATGCGAAGAAACGCCAAGAAACATGAAAGATCGCAAAGAGCCCAAAGGAACCCGAAAAAACCCGAAGGAACGCAAAAAAACCCCGTTGAAAGCGAAAAAAACAGGAACGAAACACGAAAGAACGCGAAAAATCACGAAAGAACGCAAAAAATCCAAAGGAACCTAAAAAACCATGAAGGAGCACAAAAAACCGAAAGAGCGCCAAAAATCCCGAAAGAACTTGTAAATTGCACACCCTGTATATTAATCGATCGTAAATTCATTGTAAATTGCATACCCTGTATGTCATTTTATTGAAATTAGCTCCCGTACGCGGAAAAACACGAAAACTTGAGAAAACTCTGGTAAAGTCAGCGCTACGATTGCGCAACTCAGATGTGACACCCTGTGTATGAATCGAAAATATTTCATCGAATTGAGAAGCCGTAAGCAGAAACAGCCGAAATAACTCGGTGGAAGGTAGCTGTTAGAAATAGGCAACGCATATGAGACACACTGTATATAATTGATTCGCAGTGGGTGCTTTTTCCACCAAAAAAACCAAAAGAATATCGTTTTAACTCCATCGATTAGCGCTTGGTTAATTTTACAGAGGTAAAATAAATATCATTCGATAAAGGTCTAAAGGTGTAACCATGAACAGAGTGCCTCGCCGATTACTTCGAATTTCGTTCCATTCGTACACGCATAAACTAAGTTTTACGTCTAGAATATGACATATGAATGAATCTACATAAGATTTGAATGTCACCGACATTTGTCATTTAGAGTAGGAATCGACAGGGTGAAATGAATTGGTTAGGGATTGTAAAACTGATTCTATGCTGGGTAAATTTTTGAATTTCTTAAATACACATCGTAGACTGGTAAACTATAAGAGAATACCTCACTAGGGTTCTTACGAATCGCATGAATTGAAGAATTTTCAAAATATTATACGGAGTATGGATTAAAATTGTAATTGAAAATATGTGACAATGTTCTGTGAACGTCGGACGTGACTGATGATCTGGAATTTTGTGTTTGAGCCGAAGTAAGCTATTTTCAGCAATTCATTTAAAATATTTTTACTTGCGATTGGAAGATATGAATAGCCCTATCCAAAGGTCCGATTCTCGGGGAAGACACATATGAAAACAGCTTTTCCTGATCGCGTCAGTGGAAAAAGCCTTTTTCAATTTTACCGGACCATCTTTCGCGAAAAACCGGGAAATCGTTGTTTTAGATAATCTTTTTGAAAATGTTAGCGTGGTCGTAAGGTCATGTGAAATGCACCTAACGAAAGTCCGTCTTATGATCTTTAAGGTGCTCGCTTCGCTCGCGAGATCGCCTTCCCCTCTCTACCTCGAAATATCGCATTTCTAAACCCCTAGTCGACCCAAAGTTTTTTTATCTCCTTCGGTGGTTACCTGTATCGAACCATCGATTACCACAGAAATATTCCTTATTGTTTTTAATATATTGGGATGATGGGCAAATGTGTGGAGCCAAGTGAATATCTCTAGAATTATTATAGATATCAAAATGAAATATAAAAAATATAATATCAAAATAAAATAAGATATCAATATATTCACGAATTTTTATTGAAATCCGAAAAATATCTTATGAGATAGTGAGTATTGAAAAAAATTTTATTTGGAATTTTTTAAAAATTTTCTAGTGTGACGATTTCTGCGAAATTTTGCGAACCGTTTTGTTTCAGCCTCCCTCAACAATATTTCAAGTATCAACTTGATCGGAAGGATATTCTAGTAGTTATTGTGGAAACAAAATATCAGATGCTCATAACTACTGAGCCTTCCGACGGATTTGGCCCAATAACGAACTTGACCGAGATATTTGGACAATTAACCTATTCTGAAAATATGAAAACTCTAGCTCATCTCTTTTGGATGCTAGAGAGGATACGGCCCGCCGGCCGGACAGACTTAACTTTCGCCACGGATTCTTCATCAGGGAGTTTAACCCAATCGATTGAGACCATTTTCGGCTCGATATTTCAAAATTACAGACATTTGGGCATGCAGATAGGCACTCTGTTCGGGTGAACAAGAGCGCCAAAAATTATCGATGAAAAGTTGAAGAAAAAATTGTATGTAAGGTATTTCAAAATGGAGGCATTTCAATTATTGTATGGTGAAATTTCCATTTTTCGATTCATTTCTCTGTTTAATTTTGAATAAACGGTGTTATTGGAAACTAGAAAGATTAACTCGTGATGAAAATTTCAAAAAACATTTATAATTTTGAGCAGTAAAATTGTAGTGTTTTTTTTTAATTCAATATCTCATGAGAAGTGTGTGCTAAGGAATAATTTGTAGACAGAAATAGTCATTTTGCTTTCAAAATCCGAAAAAAATGAAGTTTTCTAAATTTAACTTTTTTTTTGTGAAAAAAGTGTCACATTTCATGAATTACTGGGTGCTCGGAATTAATTCGTAAATAGTATTATTCATTCATGAATGTTCCATCATAATCAGTGATCAATTATATTCTTTATGCCATCAGAATTCGAAAAAATCCGAAGTTTTCGAAATTTTATTTTAAATTCATATCTCAGAAATTTCTGTGTGCTCAGGTATAATTCGTGCTCAGAAACATTCGTCTTTGAATGCTTCTTCATAATCAAGAATCAACCGGGATTTAAATTCCAGCAAAATCCGAAAATATTGAAGATTTCGGAGAAAAATATTTTTCTCAATGAAAAAAACTAATATTCAATGAATTTCTGCATGCTCAAGTATAATTCGTATGGAGAAGTATTTGCTTGTGAATGCTTTATCTTGATCAATAACCAAATGAATTCTAAATGCCAGCAGAATCCGAAAAAATCGAAGTTTTCGAATAACTATTTTTATTGACAAAAAAATTCATATCTCATGAATTACTGTGTACTCAGGTATGATTTGTATACAAGAGAATCACTTCTGAATCCTTCAAATCTTTGACCAAATGGATTCTAATTCTATAGGCTAACAGAATCCGAAAATGTTGAAGATTTCAAAATATTTCGTTTTTTTAATAAAAAAATCATATCTTGATAATCACCGTGAGCTCAGGTATAATTTGTTAACAGAAATTTTCGTTTTTGAATACTCCAACGTGATCTACGATCAAATGTATTCCAAATGCCATCAGAATCTAAAAATTGATAATTTTGAGAAATAATTTTTATTCAATAACAAAAATTCATATCTCATGAATTACTATGTGCTTCTGGATAAATATTCGTTTTCGATTACTCCATCATAGTCCGTAATCATATGAATTCTAAATAACAGAAAAATCTGAAAAAAATTATCTTTTCGAAGGAAAACTTTTTTTTCTCATAAATAAATTCATACCTCATGAATTACTTTGTGCTCAGGAAAAATTTATATACGGAAAAAAAAATTTCTAAATACTCATGATGGTCAGTAATCAAATGAATTTCAACTTCCATCAGAATCCGAAAAATCGATGTTTTGAAAAATAACTTTTTCCATGATAAAAAAAATTCCATATCTCATGATTTATTGTGTGCTTCTGAATAATTTGAGAACGGAAATTCTTGTTTCAGAAAGCTTCATTATAACCAGTAATCAAATGATTGTTTATGCCATCAGAATCCGAAAAGATCGAAGTTTTCGAAAACTAACTTTGTTTTATAAAAAAAAAATCATGTCACATGAATAACTATCTCCTGAGATATAATCTGTACACTGAAATATTCATTTATGAATGCTTCGTGATAATCAATAATCAATTGAATTCTTATAGCCAGCAGAATCCGAGAATATTGAAGATTTCAAAAAAAAAATTTAAGGAAAAAATTCATGTCTCATGAGATACTGTGTGCTCAGGGATAATTCATATACAGAAAAATAATTTTTGATTGCTCTGACTGTCATCAAAATCTGAAAAAATCGTAGATTTTGAAAAATAACTTTTTATTCTTGATAAAAAAATTCATATCTCATGAATTACTATGTGCTCGGAATAATTCGTACACAGAAATATTCGATTTCAAATGCATCGTCGTAATCAATAATCAATTGAATTCTTGAATCCAGCAGAATCCGAGAATGTTGAGGTAAAACGAAAAAAATTTTTTTTAATGAAGAGAAATTTAATTCTCATGAAACACTGTGAACTTAGATATAATTTGTACACGGAAAAATTCGTTTTTGAATACTTCAACATGATCATTGATCAAATGTATTTTTAATGCCATCAGAATGAAAAAAATGAAATATTCGAACAGTAACTGTTCGTTTAATAAATGAAAATTCATATCTCATGAATTCACCAACAGAGTTTCAAGGCTTTATTCAATCGACTAATTTTCATGATATTTTACTAGTTCTGATATAAACTCGTCGTCGATGGTTTATTTCTTTCATTTCTGCAAAAGGATAGCTCGCCGTTCCACTTGAAAGAAGCTACTAGCTTTCTAATCTAGAGCAAACTTGAAAAAAAAAAAAGCAAAAACAATTTTAATATATTTAATATATGTATATTGTATGGACCTCACTAGAAACTTATGAAATGAATATGTACAAAAATAAATAACACAATCAGTAATAAATAATAATAATATAAAAATAAAAATAGATAAGGAAATAATAATTGATTGACTAAGTCACGTTTTGTAGTTGGGATGATTTGATTTCATATGGAATAGTCATTGGGAGTTCTTGTTCCTTCGTTTCTTGGTGTCATGCCCTAGTAGCTGTTGGGTGTCATGCTACCGTTGTGGTGCATCGGAGTCTGATCTCCAGAATCTCTATAAATGGGGTCTGACTTCCAGAATATGCTGGTGTTGTAGCCGAATTGGTGATGTCACTACAAGAACTTGGAGTACCTGTAATTAAAAAGGAGATAATTATTAATAAGATACAAAACAAATGGCAATTTCGTCAAATAGCTTAGTAGTTCCACTCACTACTATCCAATCTAATCCTATCTATCATATCGAACAAAAAGTGCATTAATGATTTGAAAGTTTCATAATGTAGAATTCTGTAATGTGAAATGTCAAACATTCCTTTGCGACTTTGAAATGAATTAATGAAGTCAGAGAGAAGTTAAATAGTAAAAATATTGTAATAGGCAATACATACCTGCATCAGCAATACGCTCTATCGCCACCAAAATCGTCTGACATGTGGTATGCAACTCGATTTTAGCGATTTTTTCTGTAACGTCTTTAACAATACCAATGTAACCCTTATAGGGACCTTTAATGATCTTAATTGTTGTCCCAATAAGATTTCTGAGCCTCCTTTCCTGACCACTTCTACCAGGTTGTTGTGATGGTTGAAAACCACCTCTTACAGAATTTCCCCTACATTCGAATGACACATCGGAGAGCTAAAGCTAGGGTACATAGAGCCCATACCGGTTTTGAATTCTTGACTGGTCATACTATTATTTCCACCGATCAACTCAATATGCTTAGTTTTGCAAATGAATATTCCTGCGTTGGCCAAAAATTTTTCAGAGTGTACAAAGACTGTATTTCTGTAAAGATGCTTTATCACACCAGTGAAATCTTTATGGGGTCCATCAATAACTTTTACAATATCTTTTCGTTGGATTTGGTTTTGTTGAAATCCAGAGCGCTTGTGTGTCGGCTTAGAGTTCTTTTTTCCAAAGAACTGGGTCGTCGTTGAATAACATTATTATTCATCGTCAAAATATGAAAGTTATCGCGTTCTAATCTAACAATAACGCCGACAGTTTGGGCATCTAGATTTACTAGATCGCCCAATTCGAACTTCCCTATGGCATCGACGCCACTGGCCATATCAATACAAAGTTGCAGATCTTTCGCTAAAACTTCCAATTCATGCTTCGTCAGATCCGAAATCAAAACTACCCTGGTGTCTTGAACTCTAATTACTATACCAGTATCCCTTTCGTATCTTCCAGCGAGAACCTTAACATGATCGCCAATTTTGAAGTGCTTTTGCAATTGATAAGCTTCAAACATTAGCGGGTCATGCAATTCTTCATGATCAGGTATCATAGTTATCTTCATTCCATCTGTGGTGAGAACTTTACCTTGCAGACCGATCAATTCACCTTCAATGACTTCGACAATATCGCCTGGACTAAATGAGTGGGTTGTTTCATTCCCAGCTGGCAATTCAATATCTACACCTTCGGGTTCTTCTTCGAATCTTTCGAGTTCACTTAAAGTTGGTTTCACACCATCTGTTAGAACTGCGCTTAAGAAGAATGTCTTGTATAGAAATCCCTACGGCAGTAGCTATTTTCCTTCAAAAACCATAAAATCACCGTCTGTAGTAATGTCACCACCAATGGCTCTAACATCCTCTGGATTGAAAGGTTTTGCAGCAGGCTTACGTTTCTTCTTGCGTTTTTCCGTTTCGCACTGTTCGCTCCTCAGGGCTCCTCTTGGTTTTGTGTAATCGATTCTAGGTAATAATTTGAGGAGCACTTTATTTTGAACCATGTCGATGTAATCAACTTTAGCAATATCGTCTTTAAACACTCCTCGCTTTAATCGAACCCACTGTTTCAATTTCAGGCTATTTTGTGGCTTTACAACTCTCAGTACATCTGGCATTTCATTTTTTGGCACCATTTGGTATTTGAACATGCCCGCTCTGAGCGCAGTCACATATTCAATAGATGTTGTTATATGAGCATTTTTGTGAGCTTCGATATAAACCCTACCTTTAACTCCTTTCACCGCAAAAACTGATTTTATCTGTAAAGGTTTATTTGACTTCTGGTACGTTAAGAATTTTCTCATCAAGTACAAGACTGTTGACTGCTCTTCGCCAAATCGGCATTTCACCATCCATAAGTTTGGATCTCTAGAAATACAGATTGAATTAATAAATATAACCGGGTACTCAACAGAAAATAAAACTCACCTAATATCTGGAAGAAGAGATTGTTGTGTGATCTCATCAGACACTTCTCCATCGCCGAATCTTTGATCAGCTGCGGGTCTATCGACATACTTTTCGCGGAGATAATATTCAAGATCATCATCTCTTTGAGTATGCCACATATTAGTTTGTCGCATACTTCTTTCAATATCCCTGGCGGTGGGTCCTGCCTCATTGAGCTCGTGGGCTAATTCCATCGCACCCTCTTCCCACTCATCTTCATCATCCTCTTCGTCATCGTCTACTTCAGCCTCATCCATGATGAAACGTCCGTAACGACCCTTCTTCCTCCTCTTTTTAGGTTTATGTCTATCACTTTCCTCCTCTTCGGTGTCATACTCCTCTGAATCTGAAGATTTCTCATAGGAATCATGTTCCTCAACATCTTCAGCTTCTGACGTTTCCTTATCTTCTGATCTTGATCGACTCCTAGACCTACTAGGTGATTTTGATGATGACCGGGATCCAGACTCAGAACGTGATCTGGATACTGAACTGCTGGCTGAACTTGATGATGAAGATGAACTTTCCGAACTGTCAGATGAATCAGATTCGTAATCCGAAGTTCCATCACGGGAATATTCCATGTTAAAATCTGACATATTTACCAATAGCTATTCTTGACTTGGCCGTAAACTGTATCACTACACTACACTAGACTACACTAAGAAATAAAGTCTTAAAATGTTGGCGCATTAAATGTGTTGCCATAGAACCAATCAATCTGTGTTAGCTCTTCTTCCTCCTGTTCTTCTTCTTCTTCTTCCTGCATGGTCATAAATACCAGAAAGAAGTCTCCTCTCGTCCATTATAAAATATAAGCATTACTTCATGAAATCTGTAAAAATAATTGTTGAATATCACAGATGCGGGTCCAGCCCATTTTTAAATGTAATACGCAACATC
>JARTUT010002337.1:0-45359 GCA_030674115.1 Micraspis discolor | reverse complement strand
CATAATATTTGACCATCGATTCGTCGTAATTCATGTTTTCAGTTGGTTGATAGTACTTCAGAAATGAATTTTGAAGCCTTTCCACAATTGGTCTCAATTTCCACATTTTATCATTGGGGTTCATTTTAGTATTATCTGCGCTATGTAAAAAGCGCATTATAAAGAAAAATCAATCACGACGCATTGCTTGCTTTATCAATTCATTGGCCATATCACTTCCGGAATCCCAATAACAGCGCTTTCCAGGAAGAATATTGTACCCAGATATTATCATTATTCCCAAAAAACATTTTAATTCTTCCAGAGAAATTTTCGGATCGGGCCAATTCAAAAAAAGGGCATATCTCTTCGATTCTTCAAATATATACATGAGCATATCATAAACAAAGAACAGCTCAAATATTTCTGTTGGCGATAAATCTCTGAACTGAGTAGTCAGATTTTGGAAATTTCTGAAAGATGAATAAGATCACCATTGACCTAGTGTGACCATACGGTACCTTGAACGTGGACTCGCGTGCAACAAAGTCATTTTCAGGTTAGATGATACAACACATGTTTTGGGTTGTAAACTAACTATTCACCTACCTAATATTCATATACAGGGTGAGTCTTTGACCACTGCGTTAATTTTAACCATAGATTCTTGACGTCAAAAGAAACATTTTCTTCCTATAACATTTTTCCAAATTTGGCCCTGTTCAAAAGATATAGGGTGTTGAAATTTCATAAAAAATTGCATTTTCACCTGTAATATTCAAACGACAATATCAATTGAAATGATCTCTTGTAGAAGGTTTTGATAGCAGTCATGCATATTTTGGCATCAATAGATTTATTCCATTTCTTGTGGGTTTCTCACTACTACTCTACAGATTGGTTAAATTGCATGAAAAACAAATATCGCTTGAACTAAAGGTCCGTATCTCATACTTCCTGGAATCATTAGTCTTTTTGCATATAAAATCATTCTTCATCTTTCCTCCTAAATTGACCATTCTTGAGATATTTGAAGTTGAAAGGAATTAAATCGATATAATTTTGTCCAAATTTTCTGATTTTCCCAAATCCAACTCTGTGCTGAAATTATTCAATAACAAGATTTGTTCAATGTTGCCATATTTTATGTCTATATTAAATATTTCTTCAAAAGGATGGGGAAATTCTTCCCTCTATGGTTCCACCACTAAAAACTAATAGATGAAATTAACCACTGAACAATTTTTGTCTTACATTCACCACAAAATCTAAATTGCCATTTGCTGTATTCATTGTTAGTGATGTCTAGCACCTTGTTTAATATTTAATCCAGAATAATATTCCATAATAAATAAAGAAAAAGTTTTCCATCGCTCTTCGGTATATTTTGACCTTTGAAATAGGTGAAGTATTTTCTGTCAGGACCTGTTAAATTGAAGACTTGTCTTTATGAAGAGCTGGTTTTTTATAGCTTCAGGCTTTCAGGGTTCATCAAATTATATCTATTCTAACATAGGAATGCTGCAAATTGAGCTCATATGAGTTTTAAAAAACTTCGAACCCAGTCTCCTAGATTTGTTTTATACCTTTATTATCTTTATTTCATACACCGATTCAACCTTGTTCACAAACTTAAGAGATAATAGAATTTGACTTAGTTTTAATATTTCTGAATGTTTGTTATGATGCATGGTTAATTAAAATTCAATCAATATTGAAACTGGAAGATATAAGCTCATAAACAAGAAAGATTAGAATAGAATGCAATTTCTGACCATAATCATTTCATACTGAATTGAATAATTTAAAACTATCGATATTATCCCTAAAAATCTTTCCACTTTTTTTTTGAAGATACAAATAACTTTTGACAGTTTCAAACAGAATCAAAACAACAAGGAACCACAGAACACATTTTATTTGGAACTACCCACCACAGAGACGTTATAATATTTTAATGTGATAATAATTTACTCTAATTATTCTGAGGAAAATTATAACTAAAGATCAATAATAGTTACAGATATTATCTTTCATTTAAAAAACATTGCAAATATTAATTTTTTCTCTCTCTGGGGTTCGGTGATAAATTAATATTCTATGGTAAGGTATTAAAATTTGACATAATCTATTCAATTATTCAATATTTATGTTCTTGTTTATGTTATTTACTCTGATTATAAAAATCAGTAATTATAGTCTAAACAGAATAGATTCATATTAATGATTTAACAAAAATTTTTTATCAAAGAACACCTAGTTGATTTTTCAAAATCAAATTTAGGTATTTCTTCAAGAAAGTATAATTGCACACCTAAATCTGGAAATACTTGTAATCTATCCAGGTAAATTGTTATTGGGATTCAGTACAGAAAATACCTGTTCACTTGTCTCTGTCGAGGAGAAGAAACTTCAGAAATATCAGTGTTTGGAAAATCATAGATGATTTTTTCTGGTTTTGAGTGAAAAGAAAGCACAGTGACAACCTCTTGCATTGGAAGTTTCATAGAAATGATGGTTATCATGATTTGGAAATTTTAAGAAGAAAATTTCAAATGTATGATGATAACACCCAATAATTCTGAGGTTTTTTTGGAATTTCTCACTAGAAAGGCATGGTTTATAATCTTGAAGTAGAAAGAAAATATAGTAGAACAACAAAAATCTATGTTTATGGTGTTGAATTTTTACCAGAAAATAAGTATTTTGTATCTTCCTTCTGGATATGGACCTCATCGGATGAAACATGAGTGAGTGAATCATTACTTAGAGGGAAAATAATGTTTTTAAACGATTCAGATTCAATAGTGAATGCTGTGGAAGGTATTTTTCATTCAAACTAAACTGGACTACAGAGGGTATTTGCCCAATGTGAAAACTAAAAATGCTTATAACTTTTGAACGCAGCTGAATTTGGAAAAACCGTAATGGAAAAAGTGTTTCATTTGATCTCAAGAACCTATGGTTAAAATTAACGCAGTGGTCAAAGACTCACCCTGTATAAATGCTTAAACTATTTGCCGGATTATATGAAAAAATACTTACACGAATCTGGGTTCCATAATTTTCACAAACACTCGTACTCTTCGATTTTAAAATACAGGCACTGGTTTGAAACCCAATTGTGAGAAACGCCACTTATAGAAGTGATTACCAGAGACATATAGCTTCAAGAAAGCCAACTAAAATGAATATATTAGCAATTGTGTTCATTTGAGCAGTCTTTCAGATAGGGCGTGTTGATGTGACCAAATGGTTACATAAGGCTTTGATGGGTGAATATCCACAATGATCAAGAAGATAAATAAAAATACAAGTGAACAAAATATATAATTCAATTCAATTCTTTCGTATTCCTTGTAATTAAATGTTTTTTTTTTAATTCGTGGGTATGGAATCCTTTTAAATAAAATTCAAAAATTCATGAACTCTAATTTAAATTTGACAGACGTTTTCCACTTCCGAGAGTTTTGAAGAAGCAACAAATAAAGTTGCGAAACTTCGCTTGAAGGACAGCCTTAACGTCTTTTCAAAAAGATTTCATACCCACGAAATAAAAAAATCATTTTAAATCGAGGGGTAAATATCTGCCTGAAATGTTTTACACCATAAATCCTTCGAGACGTTTCTCATTGTCGAAGTCTAAAACAGGATGTTTTCCTGTAATTAAAATCAAATGTAATCAAAAATTCGTACACAATTTGATTCTCTTAAATCTAACATAATCACCTGAAGTCACTTTCTTAAAATCTTGTTTTCTAAATCGTCTTCTTAGGGCTCTCGGTGGTATACCATAACGAGATGTTTCATTGATGGAGTTAATATTTTTGTTCAATTCTTCGAGTGCACTTTTCAGGGCATCTTCGGTCCACAAGCCTCGTGGCCGTGACCCAAGCTTTCAAACGTATTTGCGTGGCATAATTCTCTAGAAATAAAAAAGAATTAATATTTTAATTCATGCACTGTGGGATAGATGCCCTAAGGGCATCTATACTCAGAAAATCTGGGGCATCAATCCTTTTCATGGGGGATAGATGCCATTGTATTGAATGAAAAAATTGAGATTGAAAGTACTCAAATATGATATAAATATAAAATTTCCAATCACGCACTGTTGATAAATACATAAATATAGCCACTTACCTTGAAATGTCAAAAGTTCTGGGTTCACGAAAATACTGACTATCCCAAATTCACGACTACGTCACAGCGTAAAACGTTTGTTACTGCAGAATTAACGATAGACACACCAACTGGAAATCCACGGCGTCGACTTGAAGTCAAGGGTCGGTGAGCTTACATTTGAACAAAACAGTGATGATGTACTACGCTTGCGTGTCGCTACGTGTTTACTGAGGCATCAATACCCTTGCGGCATCTATCCCACATTTACCCTAATTAGGAGGGTTCAAAGATTTCAATTCATATAATAATAATAATAATAATAATTTATTTCCTCCATTGAGACATCTACAGATGTATAGGAATAGTCAACAAAAGAAAGAATGAAATGAAACAATAGAATGTTTACAATGAAAAAAAGAAAAAACTAAATTATTGAACTTGCAAAATACTCTTGAACACTATAAAAACATTTATCAATCAACATTGATTTTAACTTCATTTTGAACTGTTTTTCACTAATACCCTTGAAATGTTGAGGTAAGTGGTTATAAAATTTCATTCCTGTAAAAATTGGGGACGACTCACACTTCGTGGTATTATGCAAGGGAATACATAACATATCCTTATGCCTAGTATTATAGGTATGATACTCTGAACATGTTTTCAGCTTTTTCAAATTTTGATGAACATATATTAGACAATTTAATATGTATATTGATGGAAATGTCAATATTTTATTTGTCTTGAATATAGGGCGACATGATTCTCGAGGTCTTAAGTTGTAAATGAGACGAAGTATTCTTTTCTGTGAGACAAATATGTGCTAGCATCTGGGGATGAACCCCATAGGACCACATTATAGCAAAGGTGACTATATACACTGCTGAAATACACTCCAAGGAGCGAATCTAACGACAGTGAACTCTTGAGGCGCGAAATAGCAAAGTAGGATTTACTTATTTTATTACATACGTGGTCTATGTGGTAAGACCATCTCAATCTTGCATCCACGTGTACTCCCAGGAAACTGATACACTCCGATGACCTGAGGCAGATATCCGAAAGTTTCACCGTAAAAACAGGACCGTTCTTAGCTTGGAATTTTACAATCTTGGTTTTATTCAAATTTACAATCAGAGAGTTCCTTTTGCACCAGTCAATAAATTTTTTGATAAGAGATTCACAAATCCCTCTCAATTCATCAAGATTACGAGCTCTAATTGCTAAGGATGTATCATCAGCAAAGAGAATGATAATGCAAGCCTCGATATACTGAGGAAGCTCATTGATGAATAATAGAAATAGAAGGGGTCCCAAGACTGATCCCTGTGGAACACCTAATTTTGGATAATATTTTCGTGAATGGGAGTCACCCAATTCAACCACCATAGACCGATCAGAAAGAAAGCTGAGAATCCACTCGAGGAATACCCCCCGAAATCCCATTTGGTACATTTTCTCTATAAGAAAATCAGGCCGAAGGCAATCAAACGCGCGAGTTAAATCGAAAAATACTCCCGCAACCTGGTACCCATCATCCAACGAGGAATAAACATACTCAAGAAACTCACAGCATGCACCCTGCGTGGATCTACCCGCTCTAAAGCCATGCTGACAACCCGTCAAGATGGAAAACTTTGACAGGTAGTCATACATTCGATGACAGACAATCCTCTCTATCACCTTTGATAGCTGACTTAATAAAGATATAGGGCGATAGTTTTCCAAGTCATCAGTACAACCTTTTTTATGAACCGGTTTAACAATTGCCTGCTTTAGGACTTCAGGAAATTTACCCAAAGAAACCGAGAAATTGATCAAATCCGACAAATGCTCTGCAATGAGGGGAGAAATATATTTGAGCAGTTTAGAAGAAATGCTATCAGGTCCGGACTGACTACAATTCTTCAAACTAGAGATTACAGACATGATCTCCTCGGGAACAACGGGAAAAAAGAAGAAATTAGAATTTTCCAATTTTTGGATAGTGCATGAGTTCGAAATAAAAGTTCCATATTCACCATGTAGTGCTAGCTCACCCATAGTAGAGAAATAGTTCCCAAAGGCGTTGGTGACCTCATTGGGAGCCAAGATAGTCTGCTCATCAATAGTCAGGGTAACATAATTCGAACGGCTTTGGTTCCTAGTACGCAATTCTACATTAACAAGCGTCCACAAAGTTTTGTTGCGATTTGTTGATGCGGATAGAATGCCTTCATTATAATTTATTTTAGAAATCTTTATTAATCGATTATATGCTGTTTTAGCTTTTTATAATTCATTGACGCTTCATGGGATTTCAAGTTTTTAAAGACCCAGAAAAGATTTTTCAGGTGATCTCTTGCTTCAATTATAGAGGAATTTATCCATTTCGGTCGACTTCGAGAAGAAGTAGGCAACGAGTTCAAGGGGCAAGTCACCTCAATAGAAGAAGTTAACACATCCATAAATTTTTGAAATCTGGTGTCAACTGTGCTGTAATTAGATAATACTTGAAAGTTGGTATTTGAAATCATGGAGGAAAGGTTCTCCAAATTGGAGTTTGATAGCATTCTAAAAGTTTTAAAGTCTTTTTCAACTTCAAATTTGTCCTGACAACAATAATCAAGGATGAGAGCTTTATGGTCACCAATGAAGGGCTCATGAACTGACACAGAAATGCCCTTACTATCAGCATTAGTAGTTATATAGTCAACCTTGCTAGATGAGGTTTTTAAGTGCTTGTTGGTAAAGACTCTCGTAGGCTCTAATGAATGTTCCAATAGGCCAAAAGAATTAAAAAGTTCATCAAGAAGCTTTTTCCAGAATCGTTGATTGAAAGGAAGTTAATATTTAGATCACCACACAAAAACAAAATTTCTGATAAAGAGATGCAGTAGTTCAGTACATATTCTAATGTCTTCAAAAATAAAGGAATATAACCCGACGAAGGCCGGTAAACACTCAACACACAGTAGGTATATTTTTTGTCTTGATTTTTATAGCACATATTTCACAATGCATCTCAACTGAGAACTTATCAATATTAAGGCGTTGCACCTTATAACCCGATTTCACATAGATGGCGCTGCCATGTTCACGAATAGGTCTGCAGTAAGATGAGGCGAGTTGATAACCAGATAAAGTCATATACTCAATACGATCTGATGTGCACCAATGTTCCACGATACTAACACAATCGGGATTCGAAGAACTGAGGCAGAGCTCCAAGTTGTTTAATTTATTTGGGAGACTTTGTGCATTTAATTGTAGAATTCTAATTGAATTATTTTCTTTAACGTTGTAGTGGTAAACTGAAGGTACCGAGTTACCAATATATTCATATGTATCGTTTATGTTACACTGTGATTCACCGTTCTTCTCCTTAAAAAAAATTTATTAATCGTTATACCCTCCGGCCAAATCTTCGGATCCATAAGTTTGTTTTCGTACTCAGAGGGAAAAGATATTTTAAATGATGAGTATATGTCGGGCTGCTTAGATTTTAATTTTTCACAAGTTGAATCTTTTGTGATATCACCGATGAAATTAGCAACATCTTCAATCGTTGTAGTGGGGCTGAGTCTAGAAATGTGAATATGTGATAATCGCTTTTTAGGGGCACTTACAAGAGCAGTGGAATTTGACGAACCGATAATTGGTCTAATATAGTTACCCTGTTTCAAGGGAGTAGGTTTTACATCATTGTTCTTACTCTTTGTAGTATTCTTGTTTTTACGGTTTGCCTTTTTCCTATTTTCAACAGTAGTCCAGTCCGAAGAAACATCCAGCGGCGATTTCCAGGCGCCTGCCACAGCAGTGCTCACCGGCACAGGTGTTGTCGAGACTAAACATTCCGTCAAAGAATTATTTGTATTATTTGCGTCTGGTGGAATTCCCATCATGTGTTCCGATACCTTATCATCGAGGGAAGACGGTTGGATTCTCTGACCATCTGTATCTGTTGTATTGTTGTTTTTAATTTCTTGCATATGATGAATTTTATCGAGAAGTGCACTTATTTGTTTATTCTGTGATATCACTAAATAATAATAATATAATATATAATAATATAATTTATTGATCCTGAGATCCCAATCCCGTGGAGCTGAATCGTCATCGCCATTCTTTACTAGTTGTTGAAGGGTCTGAGCGATAATAGCCGGTGCCGGGTAGTACTCGTAACAATTATGCGTAGTAGCATCGATCCTGCCATAGCAACCATCGGTAGAGGGTATATGTCAGAGTTCAGATGGAAGTAGCTCCCATTCGGATCCTGTACATCACCTATTCCTCGTAGATAAGCGGATATAGCAGTAGGTATCGGAAATTGTTTGTTTGAAAAGATCTGTTCTAATCTGTGTGAGTCCGCGCTAACAATCCCTTTGTGCTTGTTGACACATACGACACGTATCCAAAAGTGTTGGATGACGTAGTATAGCCACATTGCCTCGGGTAACTGTTTCCGTACCATCTCATTCGCGTCGCACATCTTCTCGAAGACGTTACGCGCTAGTAAAATTAGACCGTGCGCAGAAAAGCTGTATCTCTCATAACGCGGGGCTGGTGTGATGCGAAGCTCGAGGAAGTCCGTGCTCGCGTCTGCGATTAGCGGATCGTCCTTTGGCTTGCTGGCCTCCTTTGACGTTAGTTGGGTGCAAATTTTGCGGTTTTGACCGTTATTGCTGGTTGGCTTCATGATTTAAAACATACGTTTAGAATTGATATTAACATATTCTATCAAACAAGGCAAAATTTTAAAAAATTTCAACACTGCTGCCTTTTCTTCGTGAAGGCGATATCAATCTGTTGTAAAACAGCTTCGGTAATCTTGTAAATATTCGATTTATTCTCCTTCATGCATATAGGTCCGAAAAATATGTATTGCGTTTCCACATTTGAAAAATCTCGTTTCCAGGCCACTTAAATTCACTTTTTTTCGTTTATTTTGTCTTAAGAATGTTATTTCGACTATCGGATTATCGGCCGAAATATCAATATGTCTCAAAACTTTTCGTACAAACCAGCCTTCTTCATAATAGACTGCATAAAACTTTTCAATATCCAAGACAATTGTCAACGCCGATGAACTGGAATGTTGGAGGAATATTTTTTTGTAATTTTTTCCATAAATATTTCCAATACCATTTTCAGATAATGCATCTGTACTGTCGTCATATGTTATGACGGTATCGTCTTCTGAACTATCTGAGCTATCTCGAGAGCTCTCTCTCTTTACTTCTTTTCGTCTTCCTGCGTTCCTTCAGATTTCAATAAATACAATTTATTTATATTTGTGATCTTGTGTCATGGTTTTTGAGGCTTTCCTGTGCTTTTAACAACAAAACATTGTAGTCTGTCTGTACTGATCCTATTTTTAGTTTCATCCAGCAACCAACAGAGAAAGACTTTCTGACACTAATCGCTGATCATAACTTCTCAATATTAAGTTATCCATAGCTCCGATACTCGATATATTGCATAAATCCTTTGTTTAAGCGCGACAAAGAGCAAGTGGACTGTATGAAATTCGAACATTAATAATAAATCAAATGATCAAAAAGTAACACCAGAACGATAATATGACTAACCTTTCTTTCACTTTCGATCATAAACTTCACCGAATGTGAACGACACTCTCCAAAAATGCAACAAATCTACTGTCGACGACGATGCGATCAAATCTCTTTCTCTTGTCTTTTATCTTCGGGAAAATATCTCTTCCCTCGAAATTCCGGTGTTGCCAGCATTACACATTGTGGTGCAAACAAGGAAAACAAACAAAATATCCCGACATTGGTCTATTCGTTCCGAAATTCACAATCCAAAAATATGCGAAACCCCAACATCCTTAAACAAATAAGATTTGATTACAAATGTAGCCTTTATCTAGGAACATTTCAAAAAGGTTAAGTGATTTTTAGTGCGCACTGGATATATTCTTCAAAAAATATAAAATAAACTAATGAACCAAAAAATTTCCAACTATACGTCGTAAAGTGTTATTCGCCGACTTGATATTCGACTCCCCACAATCCTCCCCAATGAAGACTATTTGGAGGGATGAATTTCCACTCAATTCCATTCAAAGATGAAAAATCATAGAATCTTTCATTCGTGATTTTCTTGAGATTTCTATATAGCTCCCTCATTTACTAGCAACCCTTAAATTTGTTTCGTTATCACTCCAAATCGTCTGCGGCACACCCCTTCGAGCAATGAATCTCCTTGTAATGAACACCTCTTTCCAACGTCCTAGTAGAAGAGCGGCTTTCCACCGACGTAGAGGTGTTCAAAAGAAAAATTGAAAATTTAAAAAAATATTGTTTATTTTGAGTTTCTCCTGACGGGAGAAATCTTCAGGGTTCGGATCGTCGCTAAAAAGGACGCGTCTTCAGTTCTTAAGATTGGGAGACTCAATAAAATACCTGAATAACTAAAACTAATTTATTTGAAGCACATAAAAAAACAAAATGACAATTCTTAGCAAACACAAAAAAATAATTAAAACAATCTCTGATAAAATATTTTTGGAGGTTTCGGACTATGGACTTTTGAATGTTTATAAACTTTATGACTGACCTTTTTCCTTGGACTTCTAACACAGAACTTCACTAGCGAAATTTCGAACTCACTCAATTACAACACAATTACAATTAGGTACTTTTCTAGAATTTAATAGACTGATTTACTTTTAAGTATTTAAGTGTTTTTCTGGTTACGGATCACGTTGAACTGACTTTCCATTCCCTAATTTTTCCTAATATCCCTTTGTCCGTGGGCGTTATCGAACATAATCCGGAATCCCCTAATTTCTCTTAATTGGTGCACTTCTTTTCGATAGTTCGAAATTTACTCCACTAATTCGAAACCTAAGTTTCATTGGCTTTAGTCAATACTCTCGATACAAACCTCTGATTGGTCTACTGATTTAAGTTCTAATTTTCACTAAAGATCCACCGTTTTTCCCATCGTTAATTCGAAACCATAATCCCTTAAGGTAATAAATATATCATATGACGAACTCACAAGCTAATTTATCAAATTTCATGAAGTCGTAGATCCATACAGATCTCCGTGTAGGGGGTCAATAAATTTTGTTTTAAATCTTGGGTTTTACGGTTATTGGTGTGATATTTTTGAGAGGTTTACCTATTACTGTCTGAAATGTCTGGGAATTTCTGGTTAGATATGGTCTTTCGCTTATCAAGACCCGTTATCCAGCATCGCTAGACATATCATATTACATCCTGAAGGTATGCATAAATGCATCTGTACTCAAAGCTGTAACCAACTCTAAATGATCAGCCTTAGCTGTCATACAAATAAACAGAGCAATATAAGCCTTTGACCCGATTGATTTTCGAATTCTCGATTCCTCAATGTATATGGGACCACCATAGTCAATTCCTACTCGAGCAAAAACCTTAGCTGGTGTTACTCTATCAGACGGAAGAGACCCCATTATCTGATAATACGGTTTAGCTTTAAATCTAAAACATCTAATACAACCTTTCAATGCAGATTTCACTTCACGTAAACCTCTAATTATCCCAAATTTAGTTCTTAAATTTGTTAATGTAGTTTGTGGTCCAGAATGTAATGTTCAGACACAGTAAGAAGTCCAACAACGTGATGTTTTGCTGGCAATAAAATAGGATATTTGCTTTCTTAACCTAATTCAGAATTATATAATCTACTATTCAATCTCAATATGTGCTGTTCATCCAAAAATATATTCAAATCACCAATTAAAACCAAACTAGTACAATGTTCACCCTGAAGTTTCTCGATTTTATCAGCGAAACATTGACCTTGAATTAATGAAATCAACTTCAATGGTGCTTCATCAAGTTCCTTGATCGATAGTGGTCCCGATAATTTCTCCTTGTTGCTACAATTATTTAAAAATTTAGAAAATCGACCAAAAGGAAACCACTCCTCCGTATTCAACACAACCATTGACACCCTTTTTTCACATTTAGCAACCACCTCAATTGCCTCTGAAAATTTAACAGTTACGTCTCTAATTTCGTCATCAAAATGTTTTAAAAATTCAGGACCTAACCACCATTTAGTACATTCTATCAGTTAATCTGTATTTGATCCTCTAGACGAAAGATCCGCGGGATTATGCTTTGAATCGACATGTAACCATTTACAATTTTCTGTTAACCCTTCGTTTCATGAATTATCCATTTTTAGCTTTAAAAAAGTGTTCTATCGATTTTCACTTACAAAACACCATAGAAAACACATTAATTGAAAAATAATATATTTTTTCTGTTAAATAACAAAAAACACTTTGTAGGAGATTTGCAACAACATGTAGCTCTTAGTTCAAATGGTAATTAGTGTAGCAGTTCTTATTTTTATTTAGGCATAAATGGACTGCACACTTTTCACATTTGAAGTGTGAAAATCCATTACAATTGGGCATTTTACACCTTTGACGTGTTGAATCATATTTGATCCAGTGTGAAAATTGATCCATTCTCACATTTTTTGGAGGAGCATGTGCTACGGTCCTCTATGGCGTAAGTCCCCCTCAACTTGGCTTGTAGATGGTCTTCCCCGTTTTTTGTCTATATGAATACCAATTCGGCATAAGGTTTCAGCAACCTCAATTCTGAACTGCCACAGGGACATCTCATTTGGCAGACCTTTTGCCTCTTGTACCCTCCTGTGAAGTAGCCAGGAGTTTATAACAGTCACATCAAGCAAATGGAAAAAGAGTCTGAGGTACCATTTTTTCGATCGGATTGAAATTTTGTACCGACCTATATGACTATCTAATAAGTCTACCCCACCCATATGCTTATTGTATTCAATTATCACGTGAGGACAAGGAACAGTTACTGTCTTTTTTTCTTTTCGATCATAACGTTTTACGTCATGATGTGGAAGTTCTCCAAAACAAGTGGAGATAAGTGTGACCACTTTATTGTCATTCCAAGTAATAACACTCAAACCAATGCCATCAATGTTGGCAACGAACGCAAGTTCCTCGCGGTTCTTTTTTGAAGATGTTGTCAGGTTTGAGTTTGCAATTGGGAATCCTATTCCGACGAATTGTACCCAGCATATATTACTTGATTAGCCATGGTAGTGAATAATGAAATCGACGTATAATAATGATCACAATATATTTGGTAGTTCATATTTTTGGGAATAATTCTTGTCAGTCGAGTAACAACATTGGCACTTGCTCCTTAATCATTCTCATGAGGCAGGACTCGAGTGAACCAGTTAGATGATCCATTATATATTTCGAAGTTGTAAGAGAATCCGGAAGTTCCGCAGAGTAAGAATAACTTGAAACCCCATTTATGTGGCTTCATGGGGTTGTACTGCTTCAAATGGTGTTTTAAAACATTATTTTGTAGAACAAATTTGTTCATCGACGGAAAGTTTCATTTCGGCTGGTATTGAAGAAAATCTAGCATTCAATTCTGTAATCACTGGTCGTATTTTATGAAGGTTGTCATATTGCGGATCATTCTTTTCTCGTGCTTTCGAGTTATCATTGGAGTGGATCATACTTTTTATCTGCTCAAATTTATTTATTGTCATTGTAGATCGCACACTTGGAATTCCTATATCTTGCCTCCAATAACAACGGGTTCTTGGAAGTTTGGCGATGGACATATACAAACATATTCCTAAGAATTTCTGTATTTCCAAGGCTTATTAGGATTCTTTTGGACACTGTATTGGTTAGTTTCTTCCATAATTTTTTTCAAGGAACTCGTCCGAGAAAAAGTATTTGAAAAATTCGTAGGGTGTCTCCAGAAGCAAACAATTATCAGGAAGTTTTGAATTTCCAAAAATTTCAGTGCGTCTTTATCAATAACCAGGTGTTTTTTTCGCCACGAAATATTCTCTCTTCTATTTTTTCTGATTTGATATGCGAGGAAGTTGGTAGTTCCTCATTTTCAACTTCTTGTTGACAGTTTACATCTCCAGGAGGAGTGGTTGCATCCATGTGGCGATGTTCTTCATCATCTGTCGCATTTTCCGGAATTTCATCTTTCACGGGAAAATACTCCGGATCAGCAATGCTGTCGGTATCGGAAAAATCTTCAAATTCATCTTCACTTATATCGGCAGCCCAATTTTCTGCAAGCTCAGCCAATTCAGCATCCGTAAGAGCACGTTTTCTGTCTCTTGTTGAATATGGCATTATGACTGAAAACGAATACATTTTAAAGTTAGTTTCATAAAGTTGCAAATTAGCTACAAACAACTTTTGGCCCCTATTGAAGCGAACATATATATGCATTGTAATATGAAATGAGACAACTGCTTACCTTCTTTCTATTAAGCACAGTAAGTTCACAATCACAAAAATAGTTTTTACCCGTTTTGGAAACTGTACAAACAACACAAATTATGCTATCATCCAGCCGTGCGAGAATAAGGTTATATTTTCTTCGATTACTGACCAACCCGAAAAAGTTGCGCTTCCAGAGTTGATTTTCAGCAAAAAAAGGACGTATCAGATGCGCTACTGCATGAATCAAGTAGTAGTTTGGCATCTACTGGTAACCAGGCGGTCTCGGAATATGATGTTGCAAATTTGCAACAAGATGAAACGAAGGGTTAGAGTGGGGCCTGATGTTGAGATTCCATCTGCAAATTGCGCGAAATATCTGAAAAAAGTTTTAGTGCATAGGCATCTCAGATGGGACCTACATGTGGGAAATCTTGAGAGAAAAATGAGGGGATTGGTTCAAAGATTCAGATGTCTTAGGCAGTATTTAGATTTGGAACATCTCAAGCTAGTGTATTATGCACTTATGCGGTCACAGTTGTCTTATGGAATCCACGCTTGGGGAGGTATCTGTGACAATCATCTGCGAAGTTTGGAGACTCTGCAAAAGTGGGCGTTGAAGATAATCTATAATAAAAATATAAGATTTCCGACCGATCAATTATATGAAGAGACTGGAATATTAGATTTCAAGCAGCTCTTCGCGTTGAGTCTCCTGACGAACATTAGTAGGAATAAGATCAAAATCAACCGTATAGAACATCATCATCATACTAGAACGAGGAAAGATTGTGTCGTTGTTCCAAGAAATCTGAAGACGGTGGGGCAAAGAGGCGCCCAGTATGTGGCTCCTAAACTTTTCAACATACTCCCGAGTGAGGAAAAGAAAATGGTTTTCCACAGGAATTTCAAGTCAAGAGTGAAGAAATGGCTCAATCAAACAAACAGGAGGATAATAAATGATATTATAAAAAATAAATATTATACTGGGATCTAGGGCTATTGTCTGGTCTTTTTTTTTGGGTTATTTTTTTTTTCGATTGTTTTTTTTTTGGGTATAACAAGCTTGGATTGTCTTTTGTATTTTGGAGTTTGATTGTCAATGGAATCAATATTGTAGATGAGTAAATACGTGAGGTCACATACAAGTAGCTGAGCTACTTCTGTGACAGATTATTTATTTCAGTAGAAAAACTATTTATGATTTGTTGTTGTAGGAGAAAAAATGAATTTGTAGCTTTATGGAAATAAATTTATTATTATTGTTATTATTATAATATATTCGTCAATGAAAGCCTTATATTCCACATATCATTCTGGGTCCCGACAAAATCTTCGTTCAAGCGCCAAAATACGCCTTTTAGCTGACTCAAATGAATCACCGAGCGCATTCACTTCATTCTCATGTTGAAGAGGATATTTCAATTCAAAGGTTCCGTCAGGTAATCTCTTAACTGTACTAACAAATATTTTTTTCACATAGCCTATCTTCCTCGGATAGAATACTATCACTTACTATCTCTTCCAATTGCCAAAACAGTGGCAATAACTTATTCAACTCATGAGTCCCCGAATCATATACACCGCAACAATTAATACGTTGACGGACAGTAGAAACAAGTGAGATTCGAAAATTGACACTATATGTTTTTGTAATTTTTAGAATATTAGAAGTATAGTTTTACTCTTTCTGCTTAAATACACTTAATTTTGATTAATTCAGCACCTTTAATTAGGTTACGGCTACAACCGTCATGGCGCCAGCGGACTCAAGACACTATGTAATGTGACGATGGCGGCTATAACAGCAAAAATTTAAAAACGTAAATGACAGGTTTAATGACTGAAATAAGCAATTTTTTGTGAGCAACAAAGTATTTTTGGGAGTTTTACACGAAATGTAAGTTCATGATCAAACAAAAAGAAATAAATGACAAATAAATTTATTATAATTTTATAATTATTATACATTATTTTCGGTATGCCGTGTTTCAAAGCATGGTGCAGGACACAGTGCAGGTTTTGATATGCAATTCTTGTAGCAATATGATGTTTCCTTCCTTACTCCCTGTTTATAACATTGTTTACAACGCTGAAAATATGTTTTCCGCTGATAATTTTCAGGAGGAGAAATTTTCTCAGGAAAATACTGTGTTCCATTGTTGTTGATTTCATTGGTTTGGATTCGTGCACGTTTAAATTGAACCAAAGACCTTCCATCCTGTTTATAGTCTATGCCAGTTAGAGATCGTATAATTGCTTCCCTGAATTCTATAAACTTCATTTGAGAACCAGTCTTTTCTTTAAAGATGTAGTAAGAATTCCACACTGCTACATCCAGTAGATGAAAGATTATCTTTTTATACCATCTAATTGTTTTTCGTGGACAGGAATAATAGGACATCATCTGATCTGCTCTGTCGACACCTGACATATTCTGATTATAATTCACTATTTCAATTGGTTTTCTCTTTCCTGTTGTCGACGGTTAGCTGTGTTTATCATACTTGGGTGGTAAGCTGTTGTTAGACATAGCACATCCCGTTTATCTTTCCATTTGGACACGTATGTCTGATTTTGGCGTCGCCATACATGTTCTCCTTTTCTAAGCTTACGACCTGTTATTTCTTGCGGCAGACCCTACCTATTTACACGAAGAGTTCCTGTCACATGTGTCTTTTTGCTCAGTAATTTGTTAGCCAATGGTACACTGTTGTAATAGTTATCCATGAACAAATGATGCCCTTTGTTTAAATATGACTGCATCAATCGCATCACAAGACTTTCAATAGTTGTCATGTTTTCTTCGTTTTCTCAATGGCCTTTGTAAATTTCTATGTTCCAAACATAACCTTAGGCAGAACAAAGTTCGTACAATTTAATTCCGTATTTTGCCTTTCATGTACGTGCGAAAAGAAAGCCTTCCTCGAAATAATAACAAAGATTCGTCTAATGATAATGCCTAATTTGGTGCATATGCATTCGCAAACTTTTTTATGAGCAAATCAAGAAATATTTTTATTTTCCTCAAACGGTCGTTTGACTTTTCTTCTTCTACACAAAAGCATCTCAATATTTGCTCAAACCTTATTATTTACATTATTGTTTTTTTATTTCAAATGTAATATCATAAAAAACAAAAAGTAAACAGTATAACTATAAATATCGCTAAATGAATCAAAAAAATGCTAAATTCAAATTTTTTTATTTCTATTCAAAGTGTAAAATCAATCATAAACAAATACTTACCAGTATAAACAAAAAATATCGTTAAATGTATCAATAGCAACTGTAAATTGAAGAGAAAACAAGATCGCACTACTCCGTTCACAACCACGTGCATACTCAATGTGTTAATAGTTTGAATTATATTATTATTATATTATAATATTATTATATTATAGCAACCAGTTTTTTTCTATTATTCTCAATATCTAATTTTCTTTGAGAATTTAGTTGGTCGATAATACTTTCACGTTTTTTTTTAATCAAGGATTTTGTATTTTCAGCAATCAAAATAGATTGTCAATGGTATTTTGAATCTTGATGATGCTTGAACATTTCCTTTGCTTTTCTGAAATTGATGAAAGGTTGGGTTACAAATATTTCCAATGATTGGTGATCTCCTTTCCCTACATTTTCGATCCGAGAGAAAAACACGCAGTATTTACAAAATGCACCGCATTTCTCCTCCGAATAAGTTAACTACTCAAATTTTTCGAGCCATTTCGCTTGAAAGGATCTCGTGTGGTTTGAAATCGAAGTGGTAGGAAATTTGTATCCAGACTGAGGTTTCCATACATTTTCTAACAATGAAACTTTTTCATTTGTTAATTGTTAACAAATATAACTCCCTTGACAGTAATTTCCAATGTCGTTTACATTTTTAATAACTTGAAAAATACCTTCTTCATCTTGACCAGAGGAGCTCGTTAGAAAGATATCGGCACAAGCAATTTCACTTTGTCCTTCCACGGCAACGCGGGCTTCCAAATTTTCAACTTCAAGCCTATCCACATTTTGTCTTTTCGTGAAAAAATCTTGAATTGAACTTTGTCTCTTCATTGTGATTTTCTTTCACTAATCAGCTTTCAATTACGACCCGAGAACACTAAAATACTCTTACGATCTTAGATATTAGAACGCAACCGTGAGATTTAGGTAATCATCAACTACTGTCCTAGCGGCTTCAGCCGTGTCGTGCGTATTACCAAAGGGTAGAAACAAGAGGGTGCACTCTGTCAAATTAGTACTGAAAATTTTGTTCACGTTTTTCGAAGCGAAACCACAGAATCGCATAAAACGATTCCTCCCTTGACTCAAAATCCCATAAGAGCAATGTAAATCGAGGCAACACCAATGAAATCACATTTCGTTATCACGTGCAATAAGATAGCCAATCGGTTTCTAGTTCCTGTAGCAAGAATCTAAACAGAAAAGGATTTTAATCGACAAGAAGATGAATTTGGAAAAGTCAATGTTTATTTATTAGGAAATATGAAAGCACTTTTCTTTCATCACAAGTGTTTCTGAAGGACTTCCTTCAGGAACCAATACGCAATTGCGTGAGTAGCAATATTTCCACTGTTAATTTGTGTCTTCATCATTTGCAATAATCTATTTTCATTTATTACCAAAATATCTTATAATTTAAAGCTACAACAATTCAACAGAGAAAATTGTAAAATTTTAGGTCATTGCCCTACAACTCTGAGGAAGACTAACAGAACATTTATTTCCTGTGGAATATGTGTGAAGACCAGAGTGAATTCATAAGAAACAAGAAAATATCATTTGACACAATGAACGAATTAAATAGTAATGTTACCCACATATACACACAAAAAAAAATTACTTGGTTCAAAGCAGGCTGTTTGATTCCAAGAAAATTATATCGTTATATATAACCGATAAAATGTTCGTTTCGTTCGAGAAAATGGTTTACTCGTACTATTTTTCTCAATACAAGAAAAAATATTTTAAAACAAGACAACCGAATTTTTTAGACCAAGAGATTTTATATTCTCGAATTGAAATATTCGACTTTTTCAGGCTAACAATATTGATTTTTTTCAATCAAGTAAATTTTCATTCTCACATCGAGTGCATTAACTTCTTAACACAAGAAAATTAGATATCTTGATCCAAAATATTTTTTTCTTGAAAGAAAAAAACATTTTATCGGTTATATATAACAGAATAATTTTCTTGGAATTACAAAGCCTGGTCAGGTCAATTTTCTCAGTTGAATGGAATTATTTTCCTCAATTCAAGTAACTTATTCCCTTCTTCCAAGAAACTCAATATTTTTGTTCGAAGGAAATCAGTTCTCTCTGTACAAGAAAATCGATATACTTGGTTTGAGACAATTTTTTTTATGCAAGAGAATGAGTTGTCTTAACTTGAGAGTTTTGAATTACTAAGGAAAAAATTTTACTTTTTTCGTCCGAGCAATCTATTTACTCCTGCGGAAATATTATCACTCTCGACGAGAAACAGTGTTTTTCTCATATAGAGAAATGAACTGTTTTGATAAAAGAAAGCTGAATTTCTCAGAGGAATCTTCATATTACTCGATCAAAAAAGAAGTATCTCTTGAGTGATGAAGAATTTTGAAATTCAGAACTGATGAGCAAAAATCCACAAAAAAATGAAGATATACCTCAATGAATCACATTGAATGAGTATACTAATTCTATGTGGATAATTGAAAAATACTTTAATTTTTTTAACTGAATTATATTTTCATCAGTTCGAAATTCTGGAATGCTCCATTCGAGAGACACTTCTTTTTTGATTGAGTAAAATAAAGCTTATCTACATCACTTCAGTGATATAGGTCTTTATTTTATAAGCAATAAAGAATCAAAATTTGTTTGAATTACATACATCTAGGTTTTTGGTTTGAATCTGAATAATCTCTGCCTAAGGTACAGTTTTCAAGGTTAAAATTGTTCGCAATTATTTATCCGAGCGGGTATTCAAACAAAAATTCATTTTACATAAACTGTTTATTTCCTAAAAAACCATACAATAACAAGTATCATTGAAAAAATTTACGTTATTATTAACTATATATTACAATGAAATGAACACATTAAACTAAATCGAAAAAATTAATTGAAATACAACTGACAGTATCCCAGAGAAACAAATAGAGAAATGGATTTGATTTCATAAAGAAACATAGTCAAGGTTCGATACTTTATGAATCATAGTAGGAATTTCAGAATCGAAGTCTGATAATGAATAAATTTTTTTAATATCTGTTTCTTTAACTTGAAATGCTCTCATGTGGGAATCATATTGAATCGTTTCTAATAATATACCATAAAAGCAAAAAATATCTACTTTAAGTTTATGAACAAAGATATTTTCAATTTTTAAAAAAATAGGATATATTTCATTTTTGTATAATAATACGGACTTTATTTCAAACTTTGCACCATTGAGTGTATACCACATTGTACAAAAATAATCGTCGAAGTTTAAATCTGAAGGTATGGACACAGGAATATTTAGGTGACATATCGAACCAAAATTATATTGATTTTCTAAACCAGTCATTGACATCATTCGATAACAATCTTTCAGTTGATTTCTGAAACAAAGGGTGTATGGAAGATTCTTCCTACATTTAATGCTATTCGATACAGTTTTCAGATCTAAATGTTTTGCCTCAAATCTCATACATGATAAGAGACTAACTGGGCCAACTTTCAGAATGATTCTTTTATAATGTACAAGAAAATGATGCTTAGGTTTGAGATTCATATTGAATAGTTTCATGAATGAATAATGATATTCTTCAATGAGGTTATTTAGCAAATCTGTAGTTTCTAAAGTTACAGAGGTTGAAGTCAAAATTGAAGTAAGGTCATATAATTTTAAATAAAATAACCAAATTTCATCATCGGTTGGCACCAAGTCTCCTACAATAAACCGGAGATTCATAACCAAACAATTCATTTCAGCAGCAGACATTATTAAACATTTCTGAGTGAGATGAGATTTTTGAATACCTGGTGTTATATTTTTCTCAAAATTTTCATATGTTGAATATTTGATCCTGTCATTTAACTGATCAAGATTGAAATTTTTTTTTTCAATTAAATTACTCAAAATTAGTGCCATTTCATACCTGTGTATACCTTCAAATATATCATGCATTATATCGCAAGCTAGATTATTATATACATGGTAGTTTTTAACATCATTCCAGATGCAGTATTCTTTGATGCCTGTTTTTTCATTTAAATGCTTGTCATAATCTTTTTCTAAACGTAGAGACTCCTTCACTTCTTTGCATTGTTTCATCAAATCGGTCTTGATATCAGTGCAGAAACGGCAAAAATTCGTACTCGTAAAACTTTCATTGAATCCGAGAATGGCATGCATACCCAAATTATCTCCTACTATAACAGACAGTGCAAATTTGATGTTTTTTCGAGAATTTCCTACAGTTATCATGATACCTTCATTGATTAAAAAATTGAGTTCTTCAATAAGAACTCTGAATATCTTTTCATTTCCGAATCTTACTCTATCCTTACTGTAGAAAAGCATTGCTAAAAAAATATTCTCGTGTCGACTAGCAAAAACAGGTGGTATAGTAGCAATTGTGAAATAAACAGCCCCAATTTTATAAGCGCCGGAATGAGAAGATAAGCTACTGAGTGGTTCAAAATCATCAAAATATAAAACAATTGGGATGATGGTGTTATCGTACCCAAAATCACTCCATAATGTACCGTTCACCATATTTCGAAAACTTTTATCATGTTCGAATGATCTGTGTAGGTCTACTTGATAATCAGATATTTTCGAGAACACTCCGGGAATTTCCAAGAAATTTTTCAACGTTTCTCTCATAGGAACAAAATACGCCCGAGAATATTTCAGTTGCATGAAAATTTCTTTATTTTTACTCACTCTTTCATCCAAAATCCCGACATTTATTTCACGTGGGTGAACTAGTTTTCTTGACGTTTCGAAATATTTGACTCGTTTGTATTCTGTATCGATCTCAGCAAAAGGATGTTCGAGTATATGGAACATTTCATTCAAATTATTTTTTTCTTGGATATTGACATTATGAGTCGATAAATTATCACTCACTTCTCTGATGATTTTGATAATACCTGATGATAAGAATTCCGCGAAGGTGTCGAAAATGAGCTGAATTGAGGATCTGCTTAGGTTAAGTTTGCCATAAAATTGCGAAATTAATTTATTAATAGATTCAGAATACAATTTTTTGAATATGAGGAGATGATTTTCCTCAGCTGAGGAATCGAATTTGTTTTTCTGAACATTGGTATCATCCAAGTTGAAATTGACATTTTTGTTATGTGAACTACTATCATTAGATTTTTTTTCTTCAACTGTGACTTCGTCAGACTTAGGACATTGACTATGTTTCTTTATAAAATGTCTCCTGAATACACTTTTCAAGTGGAAACTTCTGCCGCAATTGTCAAATGGACATGTAAAATCATTGGATATCCCATGGCAATATTCAATATGAATATTATACTTATTGAAGAGGTTGAATTTTTTCTCACAAAATTGGCATTTGATCATGATATACAAGATATATATAAAAGTATCTATGTATTATTGGAAATCAATTTCAAGTAGGTATGTAAATTAGGGGTTATTTTATCATATTTTGTTTCAATACTGTATACCCCTCTCTGAATTAACGTATACAAATGCTCACTTTCCAGGGGGTATTTTGCATGTGTGACATGAAAAGATTTGAAAAGTGTATCAAATGCTTTGGGAAAAGAATTAAATTGAAACCGCACCGAATCAATAACTACATAGAATGAATTCACTGCATTGATTGACTCTCCCACCATCAATAAATAAGGTTGGAGGGTTTGCTTCTTCACCAGAGCTTTATTTTTTTTTCTTTCCGCCGCTGCAAATATGTCCCCGGGTTGCTAAAGAACATAAAATCATTATCAGAGATGATATGTTTTTAGATCATAAATTTTTATTTCATTAGGATATGAGATTTGAGTTTTTAAGAAATTAATCTAGATAAGTCAGTCATCTCACCTTGACATGAACCAAAATCCCTTCAAGACATTCCAGGGTTGAGAATTTCCACATTTGCTTCCCACTCTTCTGTTTTCCTTTAGGTGGGATGATATGGGCAAGAAGATATATATGTTGAGGTAAAATTTCCTCTGAAATTTTAAATCATATCAATGTTTCATAATGAAAGTTCAACTATTAATTGTATATATAGTGTATATATTTGTCTTCAATCATCCTAATGCTTCAATGAGTTACGAGCTGTGCACACAAATATTTCAAATGGATTCTAAATTATTGATAAGATGCACACAAGTTAAAACAATTACCAAAACTTTCGTTCCTTACCCGACTCAAATGAATGTATCGTTTTGATCAATTCCAATATGTGCTCGTCCTTGATGTCGTTTTCTTTTCCAGAAATGATCTTCTCAAAAAAATTTTTCCAGTTCAGGTATAGAGCCAACTGGGCATCGGGATATATTTTTTCAAAATCGAGGTTTATCTGAAAGAATATACAAAACTTGTGTTTAATATAGAATGAAAAGATAATTTACGAATTATTTAATTCTCAAATAAAGTATACAAGCTTCAAATTTCCTAAAATTAGTCATATACCAATGTCTCAGAACGTAAGTCTGTCAGAATAGGCCAGTTGTTGAAAAACTCTTCTACTGTGGCTTCATTCGATTTTTTTCGGAGTTCAAAAGTCGCATTCCACTTTTCGATGACCGTCGCCCATGGCTCGGAGTTTGTTTTCAGCCACAAAAAATCGTTATTGTGAGAGTAGATTTCATCTAGAATTAGAATTTCCAATATTCATGATAGAATACAATATGAGTATATATTTATCAGTGTATACCATTCTGTAATCTCATCAGTTTAGAGCAACATGAATTCTCAACCAACTTTTCTTTTAGATATTCTTTCCCCAGCTTTATAAAGAATATTTCGACATTTATCTACTAATTTACCCTTAGCTGGAATAGATTTTCCATTGAAGCTATCTCTTTTCTTTATTGGGGCGACATAATATGTTCCTAAGGCCTCTTTTGGGAAAAGGGTTACTATTTTCGCAGCAATGACGGTAAATTCATCATGTTTCAAACGACTAGAAAGTTAAACAACAATTTTGGTTATCATTGATAAAATGGTAGGAGTATAAAGAAAAACACTCACGTTTTAACTATGAAATTGAATAGGTGTTTTACGATTATATCAACTAATCTATTTCTTTTAGGCTCGTCTAATTTTCCATGTTCAGAATAGTGTTTCAAAATGGTATTTCCTAGAGGTGATGTCGAAAGAAGTGTCTTCAGATCAAAATCCTCGTATGTAGGACGAGACAAATATTTTTCGAGGCTTGTGAATGATACGTTATTATCTCCGACTAAATCGTCAACAATGAAACTTTTTTCACTGACTGAGCCAACTGAGCTTATTTCACTTATTACCGATAATTTCTAAAATAATATAAATATTATCATCATTCCAAATGAGGAAAAATTAAGATTCACCTCTTGATTGGCATCGAAATATTTTTTCAATTCCCTCAATACCCTCAATCTAATTTTTAAGGGGGGGACTAATTCTTTTAAGTTTTCGTGGTCAATCCCATCCAAATCTTCTAAACAAAGCTGATTGTCTGCAAGGGATACTTTATTAAAAATATTATAAATTTTTTTCAGATTGATAATCGAGAATTTTGCGTCTAAGAATTCGAAAAAGACCTATGTAACCTCACATACCCCTGAATAGTTGTTATTCAACATTGAAATTTCTATTGAAAATGAAACGTCGATGACGTCTGATACAAAATTTGGAGAACACCTCATGCATAACATTATCTCACATTAAAAAAAACAACATTTCACCTTGTTCCCATAGTTGAAAAATATCAGATCAGAGCACAAAAAAAGCATATAATAAATTGACGAGTGAAAGTAGAAAATTTAACATTACTAATTAATTTTAGAATTATATTGTTCCTAAAATTGAAAAATTAAAATATATATAATTTAGTCAATTTTCTGAAAAACTTCCCAAGAATCATGGAAAAAAACAAACTTACCTCGAAAATTTTGGATATATTCTTCTGGCACATCACAATCAATCAGCATTTTACACAAATCTTGATCCATTCGGTCTCATTTATTTAATTTGCAATACACGAAACAACAAGACGAAAGTTATTCCAACAACAAGCTTCTTCTCAAACTTTTGATAACTTTTAAACTGGTGTAACTCACAGAACATCAAATATAAGAAATGCAACCGGCGTACTAATTCTCGGAAACACCGTTGACGTTTGAATTGACAATTCGGGTGGGGAAATTCCATTCCTGATTAAAGGGGAAGGAGGCTTGCTATCTATTTTACGGAATTAGAGGTTAGGTTTTCAATATTCTGTGGTTTTAATATTTTATTTTATGGTTTCGATAACGGCTCCTCTTAGCCGAGGCATATTATGAAATAAATTAATATGAAAAACAAATGATTCGTAATCACTGTTTTATTCGATAAGGACATGTAATATCACAAAGTAAAAAAAAATTAATTATTTTCTCACAGTGGACCTAAATCAACGAATCCGTTGTTTTTTCGCCTCATAATGCAGCCCACTGCTTAGAGTCATCTCATCAAACTTGAGGGTACAGCAACGATCAATCTCATCCATATTTTCAGCTTGAAGTTTTAAATGTTCCAAGACAGGTTTTATTATTCCTCCATCAAAAGGCACTCAAAATGTTTTTGAGGGTTCTTATGGATGGCAACTGAAAAAACGCTCTCAATTATATATATAATTTAGGACTTCTTATGTAAATTGAAAGAGCAAAAGCTTTATCTGGAGAAGTCCATCTACGATTATTAGGACTTTTATCAAAATTTCTCAACTGAGACTTAACGAATTAATTCTTTTGTAACATTATTTAAATTTTCTTCTATTAATTAAAACCTTCCATCATTATACAAATTTTTCAGAACACTTATGTAGGTTTTTTGATTTTTCAATAAAGATTCTAATTTAGATAATTTTGAAGAAGAATTTCTATGAATTTTGTACATAGTCATTTGCTCAGGTGATAATTCGGAAATATTTAAACCTACTCTACCAAGAATACCAGTTTTTTTTCATGAAGGAACGCATATGGATCCATTTCAGGAGCTGCCTTGGAACAAGTAGAACTTTGGGAGTATGATTCTGGGGAATGGAGATCATCATTCGATGTTGACGTTCCATTATTGCAATATTTGGGAATAGACAAACTTGAGCAGCACTGATTTTAAATCAGGGTTTCAGTTTCCCTGGAATTATCCCATACCAAGAATGATGTAGCAGATAATAGACTACAAGATGGATCATTAGTTGAATATACAATAGAACAGCAATTTTCATCAGACTTCTGATGGTTTCTCAGGAAATAAAAGTCTTGGCTGCAAGTTGTTGATGTTATGACCAACATTTGGAATAATCTTAGGAGGTGTACCTAAATGTACTGCATTGTTAGTCAAAAAGCGATGCATAGAAAAACCTGAAAAATCATTGTTTGAAAAATGATCATTACAAATACGATAATTTAAAACATTTTTTGTAGGTCTTATTTTGCATTTCTCTTTCCAAATATTTGAAAGAAGAGGATCATTGGGAAAATGGAAAAATTTTTTGTTTTGAAAATCAGATGGTGGGTTCGAATAATAAGAATTTCTGCATGAAGGATACCTGCATGAATATTTAATTTCTTTACGAAATGGACATTTTTAAAATTTGATATTATAATAATGTACGCCAACTCAAAAATTTGCAGAATTAAATTTTTTTCAATCTTATTAGAATTTATGCACGCAAATCCTCTTTTATTACTTTACCTGACTATTGAACATCCGGCAATAGCTGAAAAAAACATTAATCAATAATTATTTACTTGATACGAATGAATATTCAATAGAACACTACATCACGACGAAAACAGACAGATTTAATTAAACATCAATGTTTTTTCCACCTATGATATGTACTTAGTGAAGACATACGCTTTTGACATTTCGCATTGACAATTGGGGTGGGGACGTACGTCGCATGTGTTTCTCGATTTCCATCGTTCGTTGCACCCCCCTGGTGTAACTTATAACTGCAGGGTCCTATCCTAATATAGGTACTGCGATTCCCGATCATTGTCGATTGTACTGGATGAACTAATGCTATCCAGCCGGAAATGTACGAAGATAGCGCTTCATGTCCAATCCTGCAAACCCTGCAGTTCCGATGCAGTACGTATTAACAGTGAGAAAATCATTTTCTTGCTCTAAGAAAATATCCTTAATATTTTCTCCGCCTAGGATCGCGGATCAGTTTCAAACAATTGGTTGACGACAAGTGAAAATCCATCGTGAAACTTCATTATTTCTCATTCCAATAGTATTTAGTCATCAAATGAATCCGATATTTGAAGCTGCCTCACTTTTCAAGTTTTACACAGCGATTTAAAAATGCATATTCCTGGCTAGTTCATTAGTTTATGTGAGCTCTAAATGATGAAGTATTACATTCAAAAGGAACAATGAATATTTTCAATGCATTACAATCATATTATGCTCTGTTTAATACTTCCATCCTTTCAGAACAAGCGAATATGATATTGGGATAAGAAATCGAATGTTGTGGAAGACGAAGATTGATTTGCTCTCATCAATATTCCGCTTTACTCATTTTGAGAAAATATAGGTATTGAAATGAAATAAAAATATTTTGCAAAGGAAGAACTTCAATGCGCTCTCTTCAATGCGTCAATTTATTCAAAATAAGAAAATATGACATTGAAATGTAAAAACAAATATTTTGAAAGGAGAAAAGCCATTTACTCCCATTTATACTACGAATTTCTTAGAACAAGAGAAATTTTCTCAATTCAAGTCATTATTGTGAAAAAGTTAAATTCTTGATTTGAAATATTCCATTTACTTCAACTAAGACTATATTCTCACAATGAAAACATATTTTCTCATAATAAAAAAATTAATCCAAGAAATTATGTACTTTCATTTCAAGAAATTCTTTTTATGTGTGTAGTTCAACTAATACTGCAGTTTTGTAAACAAACGAATAAGAAATATCCTTTTCCAAAATAGTATGAGAAGAAGAAATTTTCTTTTAATTGATCTTATTATATGTGGATGAAAATTGTTTGATAAGCATTTCTTAAAAAATTTTAAGCGTTTCCTAATACAAGAATGTAAGAATAATGTATAATATATTTTCATCAAAATTTTAATGGAACCATTATATTATGTTTGCAAGTTAGAAATCCTTTGTTTATTGATGACAAACTTCTTAGGAAGAAGTTAATTTCTGTCTTATGAATTGTTTCACCAATTTCAAAGTTACACAAAATAAGCTGACGAATAATTGTAATCATAAAAGTTTGTGAATTTTGCTGATCAAATTTTTTACCAATTCCAGACAATAATTTCACTTTCATGTATTGAATGTCTAAATAATGGACTAAAACAAGAGTGCAACAAATAAAAAGGAAATTTTCTTTCTAATTCATTTAATATAGTTACATCAAAAGTTGAAGAAATTCATTAAAAATATGTAGTCCAGTTTCCGTCAGCATTATCAATCTTTGTTATATAATTATCTCGGTTCCATCTTAAGCATTCTCAGAACATAAAAAAAACATAAAAGAGCAATTTCCTATTCTATAAAAATATTCATACATACAAAGGGATCAGATCCCTGAACTTGATATCCAGTTGAACGGTAACTTTTGGAAGAAATCACTGAGAAATATTAACTTAACATCATTTGTGCTGCAGTATATTAAGCTTTCTAATTTTTTTATTTTTCCTTTTGTTACATTCATCACTCTGTAAATTTTGATTTGCATACTTCATTATGTAAAAAATTCTCATTTTCAAAAACAAATTTAGCATATATTTGTAGGGAAACTGGGCAAGGATGATGAAAAGGGATAGTTCTCAGCTTTTAGATTAGCAGTTGATGAGGAGATGTAGTGGCACGGCTTTCATGTTTTGTGATGTTTACACATTGCAGTTTACCATTATGGTGGAACATGTTTGAGTTCCCTTATCGATTCCTATTCCATCGGTTTGTGTACCTATATCAAAGCTTTTCGGTCTCTTAAACAGGTTCAAAGTAGGAACAGCCGTTTTATTTAAGTAGCGGCCAGTCATTAAATAAGGTTCGAAGTGATCACTGCAAATCCTGTTTCCTATGGATTGTCGCATCGCTGCAGGCCAATTTCCATTGCAGGGCTCGTTGAGGGTCATCTGAACTGGGAAATCTAAAGAATCTCACACCCGAAAAATTCGAACAGTACTTAACTGAACATCTTCCCTTGGTTTCACTCATTTTATCTACTAATCAGACTTCTTTGCAGAGCTATGACAAAGCTTAATCCAAATATGAAAACCCGTGCGGAATAATATTCTCAATTTTCTATACAAAATCAGCGATAACTTTTACTCCATATATCACACTATCATTAAAAATTTTCGAATGGAGGGAATGCCATTTAATTCAAAGGTTTTGATTAAATTAAGGATCTGCTATGATTTTCAGAAATACCCGGTGAATTGTTTTGCGGTTTAAATTCGAATTTGGAGAAGAGAGAGAGATATATATCCTTCTCTTATTAGTCCCGCCCCTTTTTTCAACGATAGAATTCTCAAGGTCATTGAATCGTTGACGATAAAAAGGCCGGAGTGCTCCATCTTTGTAAGTTAATCTTTGGTATTACAGATTTTTATTAGGTTTATTCACGCAAGCGCAGATAGAAAAGAACCGTTCGCGGCAGGGCCGGATTTAGAGGTGTGGGGACCCCGGGGCAACAAATAAGTGGGGGCCCCCTAGCCTCGAATTATTTTCAAAATAAAATGGATGATCTTTTAAAGTAGGGGTTTTCAATACATAATTTATCGAGAAACCAAGATTCTTTTATTATTTAACAAAAATAGTATGAAAAAACAATAATTGAGTGGCATTAAATGAACGGAACCTTTCTAGCTTCTTTCGCTGAAAAATCGTCAATTATTTCAGTAAAATCCAGTTCACGGAGTAAATCGCTCTCAATGCTTAGGAGAGTAAGCTTTGAGAAACGATTTTGTCCCATAGTCGTTCTGAGTCTATTTTTGATGATTTTCATTTTCGAAAATGATCGTTCTCCAGTGCAATTGGATACCATAAGAACCAAATACATTCTCAACGCGATTTCGATGTTTGGAAATGTAGCTCGGACACGCGTATTATGCCTAACGCTTCCCTTACGTAAAATTGAACAGTACATACGCCTGCCTGAGCGTGAGCGCTTGCGCGGAACGTTTAATTCGTTTACGTTCACTCATCGAATACCACAACAGAAATTATTGTCCAGTAGAAGACTTTCGTCTTTTTTTTCATCATGATTTAATTACATTATAAAAAATATTGAAGGAAAATTTTTTTACTAGTGTTTTCTAGTTGAGATTTAAAATTTTTCCGAATTTTCTTGAGTGGTGGCCCATTTTTGTGGAGGCCCCCGGGCAGTTGCCCCTGTTGCCCCCCCCTAAATCCGGCCCTGGTTCGCGGATTCAAAAATATGATCAGAGCTTCGGAGAATTGTAACTGGTACCCACATAGTTAAGATCTGAGCTGCGTATAGGTTCCCAACCAGTTTAGAAATCGTCACGCGAACAAACAGTTGTTGTATGTTCACATCAGACTAGGGATGGGACATCGATAGATTTTCGTCGATGTTTAACATCGATGATAACATCGAACTGTACAATCGATGTTAACTGAACATCGCTAATTGAACATCGATGTTTGTGAATATCGGTGTTTTTACACTTTAATTATACTTAGGTATATCAATCATTCATAATGATTTAACGATAAATTCCCAATATAACAAAAAAAAATTTCAATGTCTACTGAGAATTCTTATATTAGAAAAAAGATACAGGTAACTATAACATAAATTTGGAAAAGCATAAAATAAAAATTGATTCAATAAATGGATAGAACTCTGGACACTGAAATAAATTAAAGCTCCCAAATACTCCTATCAATTGACTGGAGAAACAAAATTTGTGAAAGTCGCTTTCCTTTCAGTCTGTTTCTCTGTTGGGAGAGCGTCTGTCCAGCTTTAGAAAATGAACGCTCAGATGGAACTGATGTAACTACAACAGCGAGATATTTGATGGCTATTTTAGATAGCGTAGGGTAGGTTTCTCTTTTTTCTCTCCATCATCTCAAAGAATTTTCTTTGACGGGTATAACAGAGTTTCTCAAATATAATGAGAGTTCAGAAAAAATGTCTTCTAATTAAGTTTCGTTTGAACTATTCGACTCAACAAGACGTTCATGACCTACCCATAAACTGAAGGTGGGTCCTGAAAAACATAAAAATTTATTTTAGTTGTAACTAGGTTATTTACCTACTCCGAAACTCACCCTTATCTGGTTCCGTATCAACCTCAGTTGACCGATGAATCTGAGGACCTCTTGTATTTTTGAAAGAATCACTTCCCATCACATCCCTTATGATTTGTATTGCCTTAGAGCAACTCAATAAACTTTGGAAGTACATTTTCTTGAACCTCGGATCCAAAACATTCGATATTGCCAACACGTGCACATTCTCAGTAGCTCCGAACCGTTTTTCAACTTCCGTCATCAATGCAGCTTTCAAATTATCAGCAATACTTCTTTCTTCGTCACTGGCAGATGAAGAAATTATTTCCGAATTGATGGCGCGTTTCAAATTGTGCACCATCGGGATAACGATACTAGATGTAACATTTTTTTCTGCTGAAATCTCTTTAGTGGCTGTTTGTAATGGCATTAAAAGACTTTTCACTGCATGTAATTCTACTACCTCTCTTGCTGTCACCATGATAGGAGCTGTTAGATGTCGATTGATAATTTCATTGATGAATTCTCGTTGCTCCAAAAATCTTTCTATCATCTCGTATGTTGAATTCCACCGCGTTGAATAAGTTTTTTCTCGAGAGATCCTTTACTTGTTTGTACTTTTCGTAATTCACAACACTCTGCTTGAACCATGTAACAATTCTTTTGACTTTACTCAAAATGATGCATAACTCAGGAATACTGTATAGTAAACGACCGATTCCAAAATTATCATAACACAAAATTGGGGTAAAACCCGAATATAACTTTCTCCTGACGTCAACCAGAACTGTGACGACTAATTTCACCCATCTGTCTATACAGGGTGACAACAAAATATGGAATCATGCTCATGTTTGTATATCAATGAGGATATGAAATTCGATTTTTTGCAATGTGGAATATTTTTGGTTGTACCAAAGAAGGGTCACAAATATTTTCAGTTAGACAGAAAATGGACTATTTTTTGAATATTTGATGGCAAAATAGGTATATTTTCTCATACTTTCATTGTACACTTCATTCTGAGTACGACGCTGTTTTCTTCTACAATTTTTGACAAGTCATATCCATGATTTTGAATAATATATAAATCAACCGTACACTGAGAGAAATCTTTACTAGTATTGAATAAATTTTATTAATATTTAACAAATAACTGTTTCAAATATGGACTAACTTACGTATATTAATATTTAAGGAATGATTTCTTACACTGCAATATGTTAATGTTAATACACTATGCTTTATTATTAAAAGAATATTTTTTTGGTGTCAACCTCAATATTATCTGACTCAATTATATATTTGGTACCGTCAAGGAAACATTCTGTTATCTCAAATAAATATAATTTTCAGGTTATTGTAACTGTTTATTAATTGTCAATAAATCCCTTTAATATTGAAGAAATCATCGTTATTATTCAACTTCTTATTTTTTTAACCCTAAGATCCAATTTTAATTCAAAATATAGATATGCTTATTACTATCATGAAATTTTACATAATTATATTCTATTATTAATGGTTAATATAGATATATATTTAATTTGAATAAATCATATTTTATGAAATATATATATATATATATATATATATATGACTTGAATAAGGGTTTGTCGACTCAGAGTTGGAGGATAAGTGAATTAATACTATTTATTCTTTGCCAAGCTTTCGCATTTTATTTAATGCTCCGTCAGGGCTTCTATAATAGTACAATAATAACAATATAATATAAAATTATTTTCTTGTTTTGTTCTATTGCTTACTGAATGTTAGATTTATTAAATTATTAGCATCTAGCAATAAGAGATTCGTCAAGTTATAAAATAAAAGTGGAAACCAGTCATCTAAAACCAACAAAAAGGTCTACGACATTATATTTTGACAATTTCATTGTTTTGATAAAAATCATAGGTTATGTTTCGGTCCTCTATGATTTGTAGTTTTGACTTTCTCCTCTGTGATCTTTCTGGGTAAATTACTCATCTATAGGGCCATCGTAAAAATTTTTGTATTTTGACACATTTAAGAGGTAACTATATATCGAGCTTAGATTGTTGGTATCAGTTTTTTTGTTTATGACATTATCAGTTTTGTTTATTTCAATCATTTCATGCACTAATCTCTTTTGGTAATTATTTTCTGTCTTTAACACTGTGATATTGTCGAAGTCCATTCTGTGTTTCAAATTGTGTGCATGCAATGCTAGAGCACATCTTTGGTGGTGTTTGGTTACATCTGATTTATGGATTGCTACTCTATTTAGTACCTTTTGGGATGTTTGTCCAATGTACTCACGTTCACAATCTGTACACCCAATCTTATATACTAAATTACTTTTATGTTTAGTTGGTATAGGGTCTTTCAATTTACTGTACAGATTTTTTACTGTTTTTATGTTGTATGTAGCAATTTTTACAGTTTCGTCCTTGAATATATTTTTTAGTTTTGATGTTAGATCGTGTATATTGGGATATGATGCGATATGTACTCTACTTGTGTTTAGGTTTTGGATGGTTTGGGGTGATGCTTCATTATCTGCATACAAAAGTTTCTTTAACATATTGTTGGGACATGCGTTTTGCTTTGAAATTTGATGTAATTTTCTTATTCCCTGTTGTCTGAATGATTCATGACATATTTTATTTATTCTATATTTCATCTGTTTTATGGTGTTTATTTTCACATTCAAACTATGATCAGAATTGAAATGGATGATTTTATTTGAATGTGTCTCCTTTCTGTACCATTCGAGTTTTATTTGGTTGTTGTGTCTGTGTACTTTCATATCTAATATCTAATAATATCTATATATATATATATATATAATTAAGAGTTCAAAGTCGTCAGACTAATCGAAGTACCGATAAAGAAACGTTTCTTCCGAAAAAAAGCTTTTCGGCATGAGCTGAACAACTAGTCGTTTTCATTTCTATACATATAATAGACAAATACCTTCCTTCTGCCAAAGATGTATGTCCCAAATTCAAACGCATAATATTTGAAGAAAATTGTCTGATTTTCTTCAAACTACGTCGAATAGCCTTCAAATACAAAAACATACAGAACCTTTATATTCTTTAAGACAAAAACAATATTTCTAATAAATTTTATTTACTTCGAAATAATAAAATTTTAACACATAGGTAATTAGAAAATATGATAAAAACATTTATTCTGCCTTGAAAAAATTTATCGCACAAAAACCATCAGACAAAGTATTAACAAAAAAGGATCGAAAAATATTCAAGTCTGTTAATCTAATGTGAACAATATTCGAACTTACGCTATTTTCAAATGTATAAGCCCTAATATCAGGTGAAAAATTAATATTAGGGATCGTTCTACAGAAAAACCATATATCGCTTGACTCTGTTAAAATTATTTTCATAATGATACCAAATTTATTATCTTCTAATCTGACAGCACAACCTTTTTTGTAATGTGTTCCGTTGAAATTTATCCAATCTACTTCAGAATTTTGTTTAGTTTATGCCAAGTTGTGAGGAAAATCTTTATGAAAACTTATTTGTTTTGATTTTCCAAATGTTAAACTATCGATAAAATCAATTTTGAAATGGAATCGGTAGCATAAGCGTAGTTGATAACGTAGGGAGAGTGTCTTGAGTATATTAGTTCTTGAGGTAACAATGTAAGCGTTAGTTTTTCCAATTTTGTGAAAACCTTCATATCTCATAAATGATAGTGTATGAAGTGGACCTACTCGTTTTAAAACGCTCGGATAATTAATAAGGAAATGATGCTTCGGCTTAAGTTTCTCTTAAAAAATTTCTTTATATACTGAATGGTGTTCCTTGATTAAATGTTTCAAAAATACTATTTCTGAAGTGATCAAATTACTTTTGAAGCAAAAATGAACTTTATCATATAAGACTAAATAGATCTGCCAGCATAAATCAGTAAAATCAACCAAATTTTAAACCAGTAAGGAAAAATTAACCACCAAAGCCATCATTTCAGATGCTGACATAATCAAACATTTATTTTTTATATGCTTCTCTGAAATTTGGGGTATTCTATTCGAAATATTTACACAATAACTGAAATCGAAGAATTTAATTCTAGAGTTAAGCTGTGCTGGTTTGAAATATTTCTTGGAATAAATTAATCTGTATAAAATTCTTGCCATTTCGTAACGACAAATTCCTTCTAAGAGATCATGCATAATATCAACACAACTATTCACTGTACAATGAAAATTTTTCAAATTATTGAAAACGCAATTTGATTTAATTCCATATGATTTTTCCTGAAAATGATTAGCATAATTTTCTGGATTTCTCAGTTTACTCTCATCTTCTAATACAAGCTTTGAGCACTCTTCTTTAGAACATAAACAAAATCGTCAATAGTTGTTTGAGGAAAAACTTTCAGTCATTCCTATAATAGAGTTAAACCCCAAATTGTCTCCTAGAATGGGATGAAGAAGGAAATGAATTCGGATATCTTTTCCTTCAATTCTTATATTGATTCCTTCATTTTCCAAATAAGAAAGTTGATCACAAAAATGGGAAAATATGGCATCATTACCAAATGTAGTTCTATCAGACGAATGGAATAGACCCCAAAAAAATATATTGTCTAATTTGGAAGAGAACTGAGGAGGAATACCTCCAATAGTAAAATAAACTCCTCCAACCTTGTGTACCCCTGCTTGGGTGCCTAAGGGGTTACCATATTCGAAGTCGTCGAAGTACAATATCAAAGGTAAAATAAAATCAGCTTTGAATTGAGTGATCGAATCTTTCCATAAGGCACCATTGAAAATGCTACTATATTCTCTATTAGTAGATTCATTCTGAATATATTCTGAAATTGTACTGAAACCATTACCCATCTCTAAAAAATTTTTAAGAACATCTTTAATAGGGATTATTTGGGCATTACACCATCTATAATCTAACATCACTGATTCTTTTTTTCTATTATCTTCCAATATTTCAAATTTTTGAGAGCTGATCAAATTACCTGAATCTTCTAAATATTTAAGTCTCTTATATTCTGTTAGTGAATTTTTGAAAGGATTAGAAATTTGCTGTGCACCCTGAAAGCTAAGAACATCATTTAATAGTTCATGGGTATCTTCCACAATTTCTTGAATAAATTTTCTTGTTACATTGCTTTTATTTGACTTTCTCCTCTGTGATCTTTCTGGGTAAATTACTCATCTATAGGGCCATCGTAAAAATTTTTGTATTTTGACACATTTAAGAGGTATATAGAATATATAAGCTTTGCAGAGAAATGATACCACAGATTCAAGTAGATCACAGTTACTAAGTGAATCATCGAATTTAATAATTTTTTCAGAGTTTTCTCTCTCTACACTTTCAACAAAGAAATGACTTACTACCGATTCCTTTTCTAATGGCCCCGTGAAACAAATTTTATAACTTAACGACATATGTTTCTTCAGTAATGCTATAGTTTTCAATTTCTTGTTACAAGTCGAAAATCCACACTCAAATATTTCTGAATACTTATGTAGCAGCAATTTATAGTGATTGAAAACGAGATCTGAATTATCCAATACCAATGAACACATTTTACAGATGTAATTTTTTTTTAATTAAGTGCTTTTGGCTCATCTTTCGATATCTGCCATCTGATTAACCATTAATATTATTAGGGTAAAACATATATAGGATTTCAGGGTTTTGGGATTCACGAGGACACAATACGCAGAGGTGCTTTTCAAAGCGATTTTTTCTTCATACACTAACAAGACTGAACAACGGACAAGAGGAAGGGAATAAAGAGACCGAATATTGGAGGAAAACATTCTGCCTATATAGTCAGTTCACTATTCTTAACAAATTTATAGACTTCATAATATATCCTCGAGTTGTTGGCAGAAATTATGCTGCTGAGATTAAAAGGGTGTTTGGTTTTGAGAATCGAACAAATATTCACAATTGTCGTCTCAAGATTGCGTCGATTTTTGGAACACCTGAGAATGATATGCTCCAAATCTCCAATCTCTCCACAATCACATAGATTGTCAGTCTTTTTCCCAATTTGGTATAAGTATTTGGGGCATATAGTATGACCACTTCTCAATCTTGATATCACTCGGGTAAAATCTCTGGATTCTGCCTCTTCATTGATTGAACGAATAAATTGTTTGTTATTGAACCAAGGTTGTTTCACCGGTGTAGACTGAATTGATTTGTAATATTTGGCGTTTGTCTGAGTGCTGTAGATTCCTTCCCATTTTTTAAAATTAGTAGTTTTTATGTGGGGTATAAGATCTCGAGGTAAATAGACTTTACATTCCACTATATCCATCTGCGAAGCCTGTTTAGCTAATTCATCCACTACCTCGTTTCCTTCTATTCCCACGTGTGATTTTACCCATTGAAAATGTACTTGCAGACCCCAGGATTTCAATTTGGCTAGAGTTTCCAAAATGTATTTATGTATGATTGTGAAGGTATAATCAAGCCTAAGATTTGAGAGGGAGTATAGGCAACTGCGGCTATCAGATAATATTAGGATTTTTTCAGAATCAAATTCTTGATACTTATCCTCCACATACTCCAGACTCTTGAATATTGAAAATAGCTCCGCTATGAATACTGAGTGATGGTTGTTCGACCTAAATTTTCTATTTATGTTCATGGATGGATCGTGAACTGCACATCCCACTCCATCCCGAGACTTTGAAGCGTCAGTGAAGATCTGATGGAACCCTTCATAATAAGTATCTATTGTATACAGGAAGTCGATTTGGGCATATTCTGCGTTTGCAGGGATGTGGATCTCTTCCAATCGACGCAATAAATTCCAGAGAGAAATGTACAAGAGATTCAGAGGACACGATATCATCCTTTATATCCATCATATTATAAGGGAAACCGGGAAATGGTGGCCCCCTAAGCTTTAGTGGGTTTTTGTAGTTGTTTTTTTCATCAATACTTTTGAAAATTGGAGAATAATTTGAATAGACCATTTGAAACTGAAATATTTATTGAAACATGAATCAAAAATAAAGAAAAATATTTTACAGCAGAAAAACGGAAACCCTATGTGGCTACAATTACCCCATAGTGGTAATGGTGACAGAAGGCAATCATTACCACAACAAAAAATAACAGTTATTTAGTTACAGTAATCACAGATATATATATTTTTTTCAATATCGGTACATGCTTTGTGAGCCCAATTTCCACACGAATTACACCTCAACCATAACTCCCCATTTTTTCCGAATTCCCCGCATACTGAACATATGTCGCTTCCATTCGCATCTTCGTCGAATTCGTCATCATTATCCTCATCTTCTGAACTTATTTCCCGGTAGGTTTTCTTATTTTTTGCTCTTGTTAACTTCACTCTCTTTTCCATTTCTTCGTTTTCTTGGCGATCGTTGTAAAACACCTTTCTTTTATAACCCTGCTGCATATTCGGCGTCCTCTGTTTTGCCGAGATATTAATTTTTTATTTGCTTTTTCTTGGAGAACATCTTTGTTTGGGGTGGACGTGATTATTTGGGAATACTGCTTTGAGGCCACCCTTTTACTGTCACCAGACTTAGGTTTTGAGGGCCCTGGTATTGGTAAAATTTCGTGGAATGACTTTCCAACATATGAGTTTTGTGATTTTTGTGAAGGCTCCATTGTTTCAGAATGTGTTCTGCATGGAAGTTGACCCTGTTGTAGGGGTGGCGTGTTGCTTCTTTCTGGAGTTTTTTGATGTTGATGGGTAACAGGAACGTCGTGAATAGGACCAGTAGAATCCTTTATACTGTTAAGAGTTATCTGAAGTTCAGCTGGCTCGAAGTCTTCCTCAGTGAATATATCTGGATTATAAGGACAGATCCCTGTTGCTCTAAATACATTCAGAGCTTTTTCTGGAGTAGCTACTCTAATGAATGTCAAGTTGAAAAGTTCCGCAATTTCAAATGGAGTTATTTTTTCATGAGGATGATTCCTTAAATATTTGCTGCATTCAGAATTGAATGCTATCTTCAGCGGGCCATAAAATGCGACATCGAGTGGCTGCATTTTGTGTGAGGTGTGTGGAGGGATCGATAGAAGAAAAATACCGTTAGCCCTGCAAAACTAATAAGCTTGATGAGTGGAGTGGGTTGAATGATTATCTAATATAAGGTGAACCGGATCTTCCCGACTCGCTTTCTTGAAAGATTTGAAATGTTGCAAATATTTTTGGAATAGTTCTTCTGCGATCCATCCTTTATCAGAACAAGTATAGAGGGCTCCTGCTGGACCTCCTTTTTGGAGCTGCAGATTCATCCTCTTTCGCGGATAAATGAACATTGGTGGCACATAAATTCCGTTTGCGCTATAAGCACACACCACTGTTATATTTCGACCTCTTTCCCAGCTTGTGGCAAATCCAACCTGTTTTAATCCCTTCTGGGCAAAAATTTTTCCTGGCGTCTGAACTGTGGAGATTCCTGTCTCATCGGTGTTGAAAATTCTATGAGCCTCAAAATTATACTTGGATAGTAATTTTTCTAGGTTTGCGAAAAATATGGAAACCTCCTGCCTACTGAAAGCTGTTATTCTATTAATCGATGTTGCTTCCGGCTTGCAAAGTGCGATTGACGAATTTCTTTTCATGAATCCATACAGCCAGTCATCATCAGCAGTTTTAGAATTTTTGTTAAAAGGAAATGACAGATTATTTCTAACGGCATATTCAAAAGCACATTTTTTAATTTCTCGCCGGGAGATTCCGTAAAAAAGTTATGAGAGATGGATGACATGTTGCGCTAACAAATTCTCTTCATGTTTTGAAAAAACAGGTTTTCTTCCTAATGAAGGTCCATCATTACTATTTTGCTTCATTCTTTTCTGCAGAGTACTTCTCGAAATGTTGAAAGTTCTGGATACCTCCCTAACACTTCTACCGTTTATCACTGCTGCAATGGCTTCCTTTAGCTGTTCACTAGTCCAAGATCCTTTTTCAGTTAGCCTGCGATAAGACCTCGGCATCTGAATTCTACTAGATTGGCTTCATGGAATTTCCTTATACGTAATCTCAAAATAAACAGATTGCCAACACGATTACCTTGTAATAAATAATATTTTCCATCTTTCTCCAAATGTTGACAATTTTCTCATGAAATTCAACCTTCAATCCGGACTCTACCATCTTCCTTACCGACAGTAAATTGTGGAATAATTTTTCACAGGTGAACACGTCCTTTAATATAATTGCTGTGTTGTTTTCCGTGATAAGAGGTAGATCACCTGAAGTTGTTGACGTCACAGTTTCACCTTCTTTTGCTACATTTATGGTATGGGATATCTTCTTCAAATTTTTACAAATGCGTCCATATTCTGCTTTTATTAGGTGATTTGAAGCGCCAGAATCGATCACCATCACAATTTCTTCATCCAGCAAATACGGATTCGTCACTTTGAACTACTTCGACGCTTTTCTTCGACGGGCATTGAGAACTAATGTAATCTGACATAAAAGCAATGTTTCCATTCTGATTTTTATTCAATGCCATGTTGGCATTCAATCTGTTTCGCTGAGGACATTCGGACCGTTTGTGTCCCACAGCTTTGCATGTCCAACACCTCACCGAATACTCCCTTGAGTTCCCTTCATCTCTACTCGAAGTTTTGTTGGTTGCATAAGAGCGTTTCGAACCGTTATTCGAAGAACGCTTGTTTCTATTGGAAAATTTTCTTTGAGTAAAAATGCATTTCCACTGGCCTCCTTCTTTCACTGGATTTTAGCATCCTTTCTTCCTCAGATAAGGGTTTACTCTTCACAAAGTCTTCATTTACAACGTCTGGAGTAGAAGCTAATAGAATATCAATCGACGTTATCACAGATTGATATTCATTTGGCATCGAGGAAAGCAGTTGTGTTACATATTCCTCACTGTCAACGTATCCTCCAACATTTCGCCAGGAAATTTTGACATTACTGTCAAAATTTCTTGAAGAAAAAGTCAGGACTTCCTTACTGTAAGGAAATGATATTTCCGTACAGTTGTTAGTGTTCTACATAAATGATAGAAAACACATTGCTTATAAGGAATTAATTTATATTTTGAAAACATCAAGTTATTGCTGAATACATTTTTAAGATCAATTTGTTATATTTACAGTAATTTGACAGTTAGTACAATTATTGAACATTGGAGGAACACTCTTAGAACTATGAGAAACATTTTGGACAACATGCAGGGTGGAAGAATCATTTTGTTGAATATTTTGTACTGTGAAAATTCTATTTGCCACCTCAAACTTATTGTTAAGCGATTCTCCGATATATCCTTCAGCAACGTTTGATGACTTCCATCCGCCATGCCTCTTTAAACTAGTTATGTCGGCACCAGAGTCAACCAATATTGTTGCAGAAGACCGACGAAAGCAGTGACCAGTATATTCTGTCGGATTTACCAAGTTCAAATAAGTAGCAACTATTTTGGGCATTTTTCTAAATTGATGAATTCCTACCACTTGACTACAACCCTTTCCGCTTTGATATTTAAAGAAAAATCGGTCACTGTTCATATTTTCTGGTCTTAACGAAACATACTTTCGATAAACATTCAAGTAGATCTGATGGATTACAAATGATCTTGGTTTGTTGGTTTTCGAATCAGGTATGCTGATTAAAAGCTTAGATTCTAAGTCTTCTATATCGTGTACAGTCATTCGGACTAACTCATCCATTCTACAAGCCCCAGAAATACCAAATATTACAGCCACCTAAAAATAAATAAGGCTATAATCTAAATAGAAATTTAAAACTTGTAAATTACCTTAATAATTAAATTTTCTTTATTTGGAGCTTCCGGGATACATTTTTCAATTTCTTCCTTCGTTGAAATCTTAGATTTCTTCGCCCTATAACCTTGAGCTTGCCGTTTCAATAAAAAACGAAGTTTTGAGTATTTAGATATATCTACATTGTGTTTAAGTGCAAGGGTTGACTTCAGCATTGAATAAATGGCCCATAATGTTGAAGATTTCATCTTTAAACAAAGGTCTAGGAAGTATGCCATTACAACATTTTCTGAGAAAGAACTCGTATTTTTACTCATGCGATAATCCATAAAACGTCTGTATGCATTTTCGTACTTTTCTCTTGATTTCTTTGGCAATAATTCTAATGAAGCAGTATTCACTGCCTCAACCAGCTCTGGAGGAGTCCCAGGAATGGAAATTTCATCATCACTTATCATTTTACTTTCGATAACACCAGCAATTAAATTTATAAGCGTCAAGTTTGACAATTCAACCTCAATACGTTTCCATAGTAACCCAAGTAATTTTATTAGGCATTTCAAAGCACCATTTATTTGGGAATAAAATTATCGCGTTTTTATAATCAATCAATCTGTCGAATTTTAAACGATTTGCGGAAAAATAGTATGTTTACCTCGTAGGAAAAGCCACATTCCTGGACTCTGTCTGTAGCAATCTTCACAGTCGTCCAGGAATGTTAAGCCCTTCCTACCCTGTAAACAATGTACTATTATTAACAAAAAAATAAACAAATTCTTCTAAAAGCTACAATTAAAAATGAAAGAATATAAGATTATTTCTAAAACTATTATGATATATAATTCAAAACATAATTCAAAAGCAATTTCAAATGAATCTATATTCTAAAATCTTTTAGATCTATCGTCAGCCTTCATCAAGGTTGATCACATATTATTGAAGTCTTGTTTCATCTCCTCCGATTTCTTCTTCAGTTTGGCCAGTAGTACCCTTACTACAGTTTCATTAGGTGAGAGAAGCTGACTTGTTTCAGATTGAGCTCCTGAAAATGTTGGCTCTGGAATATGAGACACATAAAATTCTTTATCTATAATGAAGGAACTCCTATTTGCAACCATGAGTTTATGGTTTTCAGTCACTTCAATTGTTTGCTCATTTGTTTCTAACTCATAGAAAGTACATAAACAGTCCAGTGCACGTTTTTTCCGCCTTTTGGGAGCAGCGTGGGTGCTGAATCCAGTGTGTATTTCCTGCTCCTAGAAGAACCTGACAAATACCTGAATGAGAGCAGATTTCCAATCAAGAGAAAAATTTTTCTTGTTTCGTTTTGGGTGTTGGAAAGCACACCAATCACCGATACGTATGCTTCCTTTACTTACTGCATCAATAACTTCCTGTATAAGATCATTGATGATTTTGTTATTTTCAAATCTTTCGGGTGTATCTATTAATGTATCAACACTCGGTATATCTTTGGTATCATTAAGAAGCTAACAGAATGAACTTTTTTTCAACTTCATCTGTTTTCCTCTAACCATAATATTCAAGTATGGACCCTTCACGAAACTTGCTGTGTTTCCGGAAAAATTTGAAGTGAAGTTTTTCAAGTTTAATTCATCTACTACTTTCAATTCTTGGGACATCTGCTGCAGCTCGATTTCATCAGCCATCTCCTCTTCAATGTCAAAGTATTCAACCCCATCTTCGGTCTTTGCTGAAAAAATATGTGATCATTGAACCCAAAAGTAACAAAACGTGGTAGTGTAATTAAAAAAGTATTGTCAAGTAATTGAAATGAGGCGAAACAGAAAAAAATGTAGACATTGAAATTGACATGGAACATACACATGAAAAACAACAAAAGAACGAATTACCTATGCATGGTTCATCAAATATTTCAGTATTTTCTATTTCTTCTCTGGTTTCCTCTTGTTCTTCCAACTCGTCTTCATTGCCCTTAATTATTTGAGGCAAATCAATGCCTAGAATTATGTTGTTCACAACATAAAACACCTTACCAAAGTCTATGTGGTACGGCCTTTGGTCAATTATTGAAAGCACTTTGTACTTACAAAGGCCTATATGCTATCTATGCTAATTTTAGTGGACTGTAAATGAAAACAAACAAAAATGTTTAACTTACTATTAAGTTTGAGGTCAAGTTATTTCCAGGTGCGTTATTTCCAAATTCACCTTTGATTAAAGGAAGTTAATTAGGAAGGGTGAAGGTAAAAATAAGGAAAAAATAAGATGAATTTTAAACCTGGAAAGCACTCCCACTGCGGTTGAGGAAATTCCGAAAACGCCCTAACATACATAATTTAACCTCACTTTGTAGCGTCTTTCAGAATTCTAATACGTTTAGCGCATGCCTGTTTCCAAACATTGCGAGACATTACCATGGCATTTCATAAACATTTCCACACATTTTATAAGCATTTCCTCATATTTCAACACATTTCGAACCATTTCCGGAATATTTCCATGCATTTCAAAATATTTCTATATATTTCAAGATATTTCCTAACATTTCTCGGCATTTCCAACGAAGTGTACAACCATTTCCGCTCGTGATCACCCCCTCGGCTTTCGCACTGAAGTAATCCAACTATTTTTCTGGTTTCGCACTAACCTTAAGGCACTACACATGCCGCCGGGGATACGTGTCGCAGTGAACGTGTTAAATTAATGATTTTCTTTTGATCTGACATATTATCAAGAAGATATGCCATTAAATGTGTTGCTTCACCAAAACTTATGATTTCACTGCCAAGAACAAAAAAACTTTAACTATCATCTGTTG